>JBBPMH010000015.1:54051-109832 GCA_038090235.1 Pulveroboletus ravenelii
TGTCTTCTTTCCAAAGTCTTTGTCCGGCACGTGCCTGTACAATCTCCGATTGCCTTTGAGGTCCTTGAGGACTCGCTCCTTCATGCGTCCGTTATGCACCGACTGTCTCGGCGTCTTATCCCATACAAACCGGACAGGTTCATCAGGACCCAGCGGTGTGCCTTCTACATGACTGTCCGGCAAGTCTCTGTCCGTCTCGAGCATCATCACACGCAGCAGGTGATTACGCATAGCGTGCTCGATAACACATACGATATCAGCGACAACATGGCGATCGACTGAAACCAAGTCTGAGTTACCTGGATGGTGAGACAACGCGTGTCGTGGTGATTCTTCCTACGCACACGATACTGAGATGGTAATTCGTCCTCGGTGTTCGGCTCTTCCTCGGTACCCGATCCCGCCGTGGAATGGCCCTTGACATTCCGAAGAGACGATGATGAATTTACATCGAAGACGCGAGCGCACGGTAGTAGTGGCGACGGGAGGTAAGCAACTGGGGTCGATGCTTCTGCAAGATCAAGTACCGGATCTGTCGACGGTCCAGCTACACGTTGACCCGCTGTGGAAGAGGAAAATGTTGAGGGCGTCGAGAGATGCGACAGAGTGGGGGAGGTACTTGGAGTCGGTTGCTGTGGGAGGGAAAGGAGCGAGACATACTCGAGCGGCGAATGTTGTGACAACGCCGGATTACTTTGGACACCCATAGAAGCTCCAGCCACTTCCGAGGACGTGGGGCTGCTGAAAGCCGCACGCGTTTTCAGTGCAGTGATCTCTTGCCGCATCTCGAGCATACGTCGCTCCATTTCCGCCTGACCAAGCCTGTATTTGGCTTCTTGCTCTTGTTCCCAAGCAATTCTCCGCCTGCGCTCTATTTCTTGTGCCTCCCTCGTTGAAGCCAGGAAGCGCAATAGCTCTTGCACCGCATGGATTCCACTCCCGTGTGAGTTGGTGGAACGTACGGGCATGTGACCGCTGAGTCCATTGAGCCAAATGCGCAGGGAATAAAATAAAAGCGCTGGTTGCTCACATTGGCGGAGTGGGTGGTGTTGCAGGTGGTCTGGGTGGTTCAAAGATAGCCAGTTCAAGCTCACTACGATGCGGGGTGTGCTGCGGTGCAGCCGGTGGTAGGGCGGGCGGCGGTCGCTGGTTTCCCGATATATGCGTCTGTCTGGATCTTGGATGGGCATAATACGGGTTGAGA
Source organism: Pulveroboletus ravenelii (assembly GCA_038090235.1). Lineage (NCBI taxonomy): Eukaryota > Fungi > Basidiomycota > Agaricomycetes > Boletales > Boletaceae > Pulveroboletus > Pulveroboletus ravenelii. The sequence continues at coordinate 55,256 of JBBPMH010000015.1, forward strand.
GCATCAGAGAGCTCGCTGGTGGGCATAGTAGTCAGCCCTGCGATATGTGTAGCATCAAGCGTTTGCAGGGAGATGTTTGCACCTGTTTGACTTGGAGGGTCAAGGTACAACCACAAGACGCGTCAGCGGGGCACCTGGCATATAACGGTCATGGACGACATAGGGAACCTCATCGGAAATCAGATTAGGGCCAACATGCGTGTCCCAGTAGACACCACCGTTCCGGACAAGTGAGCCACCTCCACCCTCTGGAGGCATTGCGCTCATGTAGAGACCACAGTGGAGAAGTCATTCACATCTCATCGCTGGCGCTGTTGAAGGTTTGCAACAACCAGTCGATTTATGTGTGTATGTGTGAGAGCTTATTCTCGTCAAGATGCTGAAGCATGGACGCGCCGGTGTTCCCATGGAGGTTATGGGCCTTATGCTCGGGGAATTCGTCGACGAGTACACAGTGCAAGTCATTGACGTCTTCGCCATGCCCCAATCAGGCACGACAGTCACCGTTGAATCTGTGGATCATGTCTTTCAACAAAAGATGGTCGATATGCTGAAACAGACAGGCCGGTGAGCAGCCCCCGTTGCCTATCTACGTTCATTGAAACCGTGTGCCCCAGACCTGAGATGGTTGTCGGATGGTACCATTCACATCCGGGGTTTGGGTGCTGGCTATCGAGTGTCGATATCAACACACAGCAAGTAAGGCTGTTGCTGGTCGGCTATGCATGATCTCACCTTCCGCCCTAGTCGTTTGAACAAATGCAAAATCGCTGCGTTGCAGTCGTCATTGATCCCATCCAGTCTGTGAAAGGCAAGGTAGTCATTGATGCTTTCCGTCTTATCAACCCCCAGACTGTCCTCGCGGGTCGGGAGCCACGACAAACGACATCCAACATAGGCCACATCAACAAGCCCTCGATCCAGGCACTGGTTCATGGGTTGAACCGCCACTATTACTCTATTGCTGTCAATTACCGCAAGACCGAACTGGAGCAGGCAATGCTGATGAATTTGCATAAGCGGAACTGGACAGAGGGCCTAAAGCTTAAGGATTTCTGTTCTCACAAGGAGAGCAATGAAGATGCTATCAGGGTTAGTTCTGATCCGATATTTCTGTGTATGGAGGTGAATCGTGCCGCAGAAAATGCTTACACTATCGGAAGCGTACAACAAGTCCGTGCAAGAGGAATCCACGCTTTCTGCAGAGAAACTGAAAACCCGTCATGTGGGAAAGCAGGATCCCAAACGACATCTGGAGGAAACGGTGGAAAAGGCGATCGGAAACCAAATTGTGCAGAATTTGGGTACCATGCTGTTGGCGGAATTATAGATGGTGCCGCACGCATAATGAGTCCGACGAGCGTGTTGCCTGCGTGACCATTACCTTGCTTACGGGGGTTCTGTTGTCTAATAATCTTGTGGTACGAGCTACGCGATCAGGGACACCGATCAATCTGGACACGATACCGGCACATGAATCGTCATGGGTTGTCTAAACATGTTTTTTGAACGGAGTGTGATCCACATCTATTGTATCTGCCCTGGCTTTGGCATCATGCGGGGATTATAAAACAAAGGAATGATGCCCATCATTTTGGCACGGCGGATGGCCTTGCCTAGTCTGCGCTGCGTTTTTGCTGTCAGGCGCATTTGTTTGCGCGGTTTGATTTTACCGAGCTCGGAGACAAAGGTACCGAGCAGCGTTGAATTGCTCGTCTCCCAGAGAGGGTCTATGCCGAGCTGGCAGAAGATGTCTCGCGACGATGCCTCTTTCCGGCCGGGTGCTACCAAGGGAGGCGCAGTTCTGTTGTACCGTGGCTGAAACCGGTGCTTGTACGACCAGTAGTGGGGACGAATGAACTGTGGGAGCTGTTAGCGTGTGGGGGGATACACGAGACAGACAGACCAAGCCGGGGGCAAATTTTCTGCGGAGACCGGTCGCTTGCCACTGGGTGCCCTCGTCGGAGGCTGCAAGAGGTGAGGAGGCTGCCAGATGGGCAATAGAGACATACTGCGTGCGTCCTCTGCCTGGCCGAGGATTTCATGTAGGTGTTCTTGGTCACCTTTGAGGGTGGAAGAAAAGCGGAGCGCGCAGAGACGCGGGCGGGCTTGTGCGAGGGCGCGGACGGGGAGGAGCATGAGGGATGATTACGTGATATGAGCAGAAGATGGGGGGGATGTGGGTGGGACCCCGGAGAGTCTCGGCGTGGATAGTAAATAAAATAATAGGTGGGGTGTGGTGGGCGAGATTGAAAGGGACGCCCAGACATTGCGAGCATCGCCCGCCCTTCACTTCGTCACTGGCCGTCGTCGCCATCGCCGTCGCCGTCGCCTGATGCTCTCTGTCGCTCTCCGCCCTCTCTGATCCTATCCCCACCACTCTCTCTACATGTCCGACGTCCCCCGTCGTCAGGCCCCGAGTCCCCTCGTCTTGACCCCCGACGTCACCCAGCACTCTACCTCCAGCTCCCTCAGCTCGGGCTCAAACACTGTATCCATGCCCTTTGTCCGCAGACATGTCACCCGTCGTCTCAGGACAGCCAAGGCAGACTGCGACAAGGAGCTCCGTAGAGTAATCAACAATATCACCACCTTCTTCGAGGAGAGGCTCCATGGGGGCGACCAGGACCGCGACATGGATCGCGACTCCTGTCGTGATCGCGATCCCGACCGCGACTCCCAGTACGGCGACAACGAGTCTTTCCAGGACCCCCTCCTCTTCCAGCCCCGTCCCACCTCTCAGGCAGATGATTATTCCGACAGTGGCGACGAGGCTGAACAGGAGGGCCGTCATAGCCGTCAGCGTGCGTTTCCAGAGAATGGCACTTGTTCATTTCCTGCTCTGACTCATCGCACCTCGTCCCCGGGTCTTCTTGCAGCATCCACGTCCTCCTCATTCAACCCTTCCTTGCGCAGACAAAACACCAATCCCTGGGAAAAGTGTACTCCCACTCCTTCCTCTAGCGCGGTGCCCAGTCCCGTCGTTCCATCTACAACGCTCTCCGACACAACCAGCCCCCGTAGACAGTCCACTGTTAACCCTCCCACGACTTGGCCATCCCACACCCTCCCCTCCCGCAGACTTTCACGCACAGTCCACATTCCCATACGCCCAGTTAGATCCGGTCAGAGTTCGCGTTCCACTTCCAGGTCCCGATCTCCGCTGCCCCCTGCCACAACGCATGGCAGCTTTTCTGACGTACTTCCGATTTCCACCGTCAATCGTCGCTCCTCACGCATACTTGTTGACGATCCTGTTGATCCCATCATGACTGCGCTGTACGACCTCATTGGCGTCGCAACCGATGTCGCAGAAATGTCAACTGCGCAGCTTACAGCCCAACCAAAGGTCTGCGAGTCCCTCGTTCAGCGCGTTCAGCACATTGGGAAAGCTTGGGACGATCATCCAGATTGGCACGGTCGAAGTTGGTATGTCCAGGTCTTACTCGCCGTCGCGAGCCTCAGTCGGGTCGTGGAGTGGTGGGAAGCGGAGAAGCAGTTTTGGAATTTCGACGACAATAACGATGATGAACAAGATGAGCCTCTGATGTTCGTCCTCAAGCCTTCGGATGAACATCCTCCGGCACCGACACCGACTACTCGCGGGCACAAGGACGAGGGGACGTTACGTATGTCTCTCGAAGACGAACACCGCTTACGCATGAGTCGGGCGGTCAGTCACGGCAGGCGTTCAAGGGACGAGCACCCAAAAGAACTCTTGCGTAAATCGACCTCTCCGGATCCCTCATCGCGCCTGCCCAACAAGCTGCCAGAGCACAATGAATCCGCCAGAGTTTTGGCCACCGAGCGGCTGCGTCTACAGGCGGAAACGGCTCAGAATCAGAACATCATTATGGAGCTCAGTTTGGACGGGGATCACTTTATCTGGGTAAATTATGCATGGAGAGTTGTGGTTGGGTAAGATCTCAGTTTCTGACCTGGTGGCAACACTTCCATGTTTGGTATTATTAGAACTGAACCGGCAGAGCTCCCTGGGACACGAATATCGCACTTGCTTGCGCCATCGGATTGGACCGTTTTCAAGGACGTAACTCAACGGCTTCAGCAAGATGATTCTCACACAGTCGAAGTCAGATTCCGGCTACGAGTTCAACCCGATGGCCAAGAATCTCTCGCGAACGGTGTCCTTTTTCAACAGATGGAGGGCAAAGGCATGCTCATGATTGACCGTGATGATGCGCAACCCTCCCACACGATGTGGGTTGTCAAACCCATCGCTCCTCCGCGGTACGAGTATCCTTCTCCATCCATCATCTTGGAGTCTGGGGAAATTGGCGAAGGCTCTCTGCCAGAGGCGCGCGCAACAGAGCGTTTGGCCGATGAGCCTGTGACACCCTTTCTGTTCACGCAGCCCATATCCACCGAACTTATTCTATGTCGCATCTGTGAGTGCCATATCCCGCAATGGTACTTTGAGAAGCACAGCGAGACTTGTGCCGAAGTGCACCATCTTGAGGCTGAAATATGCGAGTGCAACGAATCCATTGGTGAACTCAAGAACACTATCAAAGAGCTTTTACTTGCATTGGAGATCTCGTCGCCGGCAATGACACCCGAATACCGCGGAGTGCCCATCTTCTCCCCTTCTACATCACCCAGTATATCAAATCCTCTTCAACTATTCCGGACGAACAAAATGCAGCGTGTGGGTGTGAAGAAGATGCAGCGTCGGGTGTTGGAACAATTGGATGATGTTTTGCAGGTTGCATTGGAGGTCACCATCCCCTCCCTTAAGGAGGAGTCGAAGGAACCTATTGAGCGACAAAGGCTGCTCTCCCCAACCTCAGAGTGGAAGATGTCTCAAGTGCGAAGCTGGTGCAAACCGACGATAGAGGATGCCGCATTGACACAGCTAGTCGAGGACGCCGAACGCATAATGCAACAAAAGGTGGACAACGTTGTCCGTATGCAGAATACTATTCGATACTCGGAGAAGATATGGCACGAATGGAAGGAGAGAGTGGAAGAAAGCTTGGCGACCGTTGACAATGATGAGGAAAGTGGCAATGAAGATGATCTCGCACCTATTGGCAATGCGACACCCGAGATAACGGAGGAGACTGCCTTGCCTCAGGTTACATCGGAGAGTGCTTCCATCAGCTCTGTTGAAGATATGGATATGTTATCATCTGGCCGTACACCTGTGGCTCCCTCGTCCCCTATTCTCACTGTCCCAAACGAGAGCCGGCAACCGGTTTCGATGCCCGCTCCTGCGTCCATTCTACCAGCTTGGCAAATGATGAACAAGATGCCTACCAGATCCTCCACACCATCGTCCATATCGTCTCCCCTTGCTCTTGCGCAACCAATCACTGCTTCTGTGTGCCCGGATGACTACCCACCCTACATGGATCTCAACGAAGTTCCTGCCGAGAGTGGCACGCTAAGGGCCCATCGGTCTACCACCAACCTCTTGGAACCACGAGTTCTGGTTACACCTCCCCTCTCACCTAGCATTCTCCCTCGAGATGCCCCAGCAGGTATGCGACGTGGACACCGACGACATTCTACCATCAATCCGATATTCAGTCCAACATCTTCCAATGTGCCTCTATCTCCCCGCCAGCCCTCCGCTGTGCCATTGTCCCGCTCTACACCAACATCCATCAAAGATTTTGACATCATCAAGCCGATAAGCAAGGGGGCATTTGGTTCGGTTTTCCTTGCCAAGAAGAAGGCTACGGGCGATTATTACGCGATCAAGGTTCTCAAGAAAGCTGACATGATCGCAAAGAACCAAATCACCAATGTAAAGGCAGAACGGATGATCCTTATGAACCAGGCGGAGTCGCCATTCGTAACGAAGCTATACTTCACCTTCCAAAGCAAGGAGAATCTTTATCTCGTCATGGAATACCTAAATGGTGGTGACTGTGCCGCCCTTATCAAGTCACTAGGGTCACTCCCGGAAGAGTGGACTCGCCAATACATTGCGGAAGTGGTATTGGGCCTTGAGTACCTCCATGAGCGAGGTGTCGTTCATCGGTAAGTTCAACCTTGTTTATTATATGCAGTCGATTTGACACATTATCGTCAAACAAGGGACTTGAAGCCGGACAATTTGCTCATCGACCAGCGCGGCCACTTGAAGCTCACTGATTTTGGGCTGAGCAGGATTGGTCTTTTAGGTCGGCAGACGCGAGAAGTACCTATGGGACTTCGTCACCGCACAAGGTACGATTCGCGGTCCCGGCCCCCTTCCCTGGACTCAGGTTTCCTTGCTTCTCCGATGTTACCGTCCGACGGAGGTTCTTATTTTGGGCAAGGAGCATATCCCGTACCTCGAAATGGAGCGTCGTTATTACAATTCCCTGCGGACGATATCAGCGAGTCGGGCAGTGGTTCAGAGTTAGTATCAAGCTTTCATCCGAGGCGGAGCAGGGTTGCAGACAGTCCTCTGCAATCGTTCGCCACGGAACTCACCACAGATCTACGCTCCCACTCTGGCGGCAATACTCCTCCTGGTGAGCAGAAGTTCGTCGGCACTCCAGACTACCTGGCACCCGAGACAATACTCGGTCTTCGCGGCGACGACGACGCCGTTGATTGGGTGCGAATCCTCATGTTATACTCAAAGGAAACAGCTACTCATTGTTGCTTAGTGGGCTCTTGGAGTCATCACATACGAATTTTTGTATGGGATCCCGCCGTTCCACGCCGAGACCCCGGAAAAATTATTTGAAAACATACTGTCGGGACAGATTGAGTGGCACGAAGATTGGGTAGACTTCTCGGACGAGGTCAAAGATTTCATGCGAAGACTGATGGATACCAACCCTGCGACACGACTGGGTGCCAACGGTGCCGATGAAGTTAAGAATCACCCCTTTTTTGAGGGGATTGAGTGGGATAATGTCACTTCGAAAGAAGCTGCATTCATACCGCAAATCTCGGACCCGGAGTCGACGGATTATTTTGATCCTCGGGGTGCGATACCTCAACTGTTCCATGACGATGACATCGCTATCACGAACGTGGAGAGTCCCGCCATCAATCCGACACAACCTGGCGTGCAGCCAAATCCCATTCCCATATCAAGCAATCGAGACTCAGCTCCCTCTCCAGCCAGCGATGACTTTGGTTCCTTCAGTTTCAAGAACTTGCCGGTCTTGAAGCAGGCGAACGACGATGTGATTCGCAAGCTCAAGACAGATCAGTTGGCCCCCATCTCCCACACGTTGTCCGACCCGACGAGCATCACGCGAAGGCGTAGTCTGTCGCAACGCCATAAGAAGCCCCCGAGCGTCGTGACGACTCTAGATCAAAAGACCATTACTCCAGGCCCTCCTTCTCCGTCGACGTCGACTTCGTCAATCGCTTCCTCGCCATCAAGAACAAGCATGCCACCGCCCACACCAGGGAGTAGCTCTGGCAATCACGTCCGTAAACCTTCGGAGTTTGGCGCAATTGAGAGGTTCAAACTAAACTATCTTGATGGTGTCGAGCGCAGAAACACGATGCCCAGCCGACTACGAACCGCATCTATTTCGAGCAGTGCGGGCGATGGTTCGGGTTCGGACAACTGGCCTTCCTTGGCAGGGCCAGGTCCAAGCCAGTCCGAGGTGACACCCCCTTCATCAGTACATTCTGTGGATCTCCGCAAGGGGCCAGATCCCACGGATCGTGCTGTGACCTGCTTGCTTGCTGAGGACAATCCTATAACGGCCAAGATAATTGAGACGTTACTCATCCGTCTTGGGTGTCGTTGCGTGGTAGTTGCTAATGGCTCTGAAGCGATCGGTGTTGCGATGGGCGACATCAGTGAGTTGTTGCTACGATCTGGAAGAATCTCGACTGAGCGCCCCACAGAATTCGACTGTATCTTGATGGATCTCCACATGCCCGTCTGTAAGTGCATCCCCTTTTTCATTGCAGCTGGGCCTGTCAAGGCTGAGAGATCCGTAGTGGACGGCGAAAGTGCTGCTCGGTATATCAAGAGCACGAACAACAAGAACACCAACACCCCGATTATCGCTGTCACTGCCTACAGTACCGGAGACGAGCAGAACGGCTTGTTTGCAGCTTCCCTTTCCAAGCCGCTGCAAAGGGCGGATCTACTGGCGGTGATGCGGAAACTGGGATTTAAGACCTCCGCTGTTCAGGGCGTTTCCCATCCTCCTGTTAAAATCGTTTCTTCTCGTGTATCATGACTCTTGTGCATTCTTGGTTTTCATCCCAATTTCCTGCTGCACGTACACCATATACTCATACGCCATGCCATTCCAACATTTTTCTCGACCCTAGCACACTCAATCAGCATGACTCCTCTCTGCTCTCCTTCGCATATTGTACGTTAGAGTATTGTCTTATTCCAATGCGCACATCTCGTGCCGAGCAATGGTTTACTGCCAGCGAGCTAAAAAGTCAAAGGGACGGTGGGTGAAGCCTGGAGCTCTGAGGCTTGAAGCGAGATGGGCGCTGTGGCCCCCGCTCAACGTTGGCAACATGTGCCTTTGCACCGTTGTCACTCGCCCCACCTCCACTGCCCCTTCGCCCAGTACCTCGCTCAGGACAAGATAAAAGTAGCACACCTGCAGTGAGCGGCGCTCCTATCGCTGACGGCCCTTGAAGCTTGACCTCTTGCTAGGTCGTTTTTTGACGATGCAAGATAACCATCCAAGTACGAATACCGTCTTCATTTCCATTCCAACCCCGTTTACCTTTTCCTTAGCTTGGCAGTATTCAACTCGCTCACCCCATCATGCTACACCGCTCGACCTTCCACCCTCCCAGTGCATTCCCCCCTTTCCCAGATCCCGGCACGCAAGCACGTCAGACCTGCTGCCCTGTGTGCCAGAGGCGAGCACCAACGCACCGCAGCCGTTGATCCCACCGAGTCTCATTCCCGGCCAGCAGCGCGCAAGAATCTGGGACAAGAGTGCCGCCCTGTGGCCGCGTACCAGCCATGGCCCGACGACCTCACCCTATCACTCACCCCAACGTTCGTCGCTGTACGGCGACTACTTCTTTACACAACATAAGGCCCTTTCTCCGCCACCTCCCCTCCCCCAAAAGCCGCAAGCGCTACTCCAACCCCTGACCAGCAACTCCCTGCCACCGATTCCACCCAAACCCCCAGCACTGTCTATCGCTCCTGTCTCAAGGTTTCCGCTCTATCCCGCATCAATACCATTACATATGGTCAGCCCACCTTCCCAGCCCCCTGAACCTATGGTATCGGAGACTATATCTCCTTCCGACGAGAAGGACATCGAACACGCGCTCAGTATGTCCGTCTCGGAAGCTCGAATGCGCGAGCAAGAGCTAATCGACCAGGAGGAGGAGGAACTTGCAAGAGCTTTGGAAGAGTCACGATTATTGTGCAACAACGTCTATCTTCCCGATCCGCAACTACTGTCTTCCTCCAATTCACCTCGGTCGCCATCCGTGGATCGGGCATCCATCTCCGCAATAAAGGCCTCTGCGCATCCTCCGGAAGGCGAAAGTTGGCTACACATGATAACCCCGACGGCGTCGATTTCGTCACACCACTCTTCCCTAAACGAAGACGTCTCCTCCCCACATTCCTCCGTAGACCACAGTCAATTTAATGACGACCCATGCAATTCTCCTCCAGGGACACCGAATGATATCCCAAATCCGTACACTCCCCGGGATACCTTATCTCCAACACTCCCACTGTATGCTAACGTTGTTTCTAACCTCCGAAAACCTCATTCTGCTTCTCCGAGCCATTCGACTCTCGCACCCTCCTCGTCCTCAGCAAGTTCTAGTACATACTTGCAAAGCGATTACACACTCTCATCGGACCGCGTTCCCAGTCCGCCGTCCTTGTCGCAGAGTCAATCCAGCAGTGGTGAACAATCGCCAATGCCACCCTTTGCTTCGAGACCGAGTTGGTCATCAATGTCATCTGAAAACAGTACGTCCGCTGGGCGTTCCCTGGCCAGCGAACCCCCCCCTACTTCCCCTAGGTATAAACCTCCGACACATCCGCCTGCGAGTCCTGACCTCTCTCTCGGGTCCTCTGCCAACCTGAACCCATTAGATGAAGAAATTGAAGAAGAGGTGGACACGGAACCGGGGTCATCCGCACGACCGGTGGCCCCGCTGTCAGCAAACCAATACGTCGAACGGGAGATGCTCCTGGGTGTTTGTATGTCTCGCCTTCAAAGTATATGTCGCGCCTTTGACACCGTTGTTCAGCCTTAGGCTTTACTCTTCCAGTTATCTCGACAGAGCTACTGCCTATGAGTGGTGTGATGCCAAACGTGATCACGCTTCCTTATGGCAAAGCACCAGTCTTTCATTTTCAGGCCCCCAGTTGGCGGAAGTTACTCAAGCTGATGGCTAGGCTGAGCGGCACCCGCGTAGAGCCAACCGTTGAAGCACTCAGTGTTGCCAAACATGATCTCAAACTGCGAACCGTGATTCAGTTTGTCAAGGTGTGTCAGGACATACAGGATGGAGAGTTGTCGTGCTCATGACTGGACGTGCTAAGATCCATCACTCTGCGTCTGAATGGAGAACAGTGCTTTATCTGACGACAGACCACCCTATCCCCTCTAATCTGCCCAATTCTCACAAGTACACCAACGGCGATGTGACTGTCCTACCGTATTCATATACGCTGTCGTCGCTCCCGACCCTTCTTCGCGACGGTTCCGAGTCTCATATGGCCAAATATTATGTTGTGCCGTCAACGCCAACAATGCCATATCCCAATCTTCCAATCAATTTTCCCAACCTTGCGATGTATCTTCAATCGGCCGTGCAAGACTCGCGCAGGGCTGCCAGCGATAGCTCGAGCGGTTTACGAAAGTTGGCACAGTGTATCGATAATTGTTACCAGAGAGAAGCGGAACGCGTGGCCCCGATTGATGAGGAAGCAGTTTCAAAGAAGGGGGTTGGGGGTATGATCAAGCGTGTCATTGGAAGAAACAAGGCGAACAAGGGCAGCAGAGGGAACGAGGAGATATATGAGCTCGTGACACCCTTTGTGTCGGACGAATGGGGCTGAGTCGACGCAGCCCAAGTTATACATTGAGGAAGGGGCCGCTGTAGTGAACTACTGCTAATGTTATTGCACTACAACACCGTGAAGGACATTTACCATACGAATTACGTTTCCCCAGCTTGGACTTTGATGTCGACTGTAAGCAATCCCCAGCTCGAACCAACACACACGATTCCGCCTCTCTCCGCGGAGGAAGAGGGTGCGTCCACCCTGGCCTTTGGCGTATTCACCACAGTAACTCCCTTCAGATGCCATCATCCACACTCGCATCACCAACGACGAACGGGCTCTCCGCCGCATCGTCAAAAAATTCCACAATTATGCCTCACTAGCGCACGCCCCCTTATTACCGTCTGCCCACAGTGGAAATGTGGACGATGCACGGGAGGCCTTCTTGGTCGAGCTGGCCTCTTTCGAGCTGGCACTTAAGAAGAGCCTGATGATTTGTGAGGCCGAGTCGAGGCAGGTGGAGGAGTACCAACGGGAACGGAATAGGATCGGTACGTGCCCTGGTCACCTTCAAACGTTGTTTCAAAGTACTAACCCCTTCCTAGAGCAGGAACATGATCTTCTCCGCAGTCAAATTGGCGAACTCAAAGTCGCGTTGGAACACGCGCAGATGGAGCGCAGACGGAAGATGGAGTACGACTCGATCGCAGAAAAAATAAACACGCTCCCCAGTCGCGATGAACTAGAGCGGTGCGTGTTCCCGTTGAACGTCTGTTCCCTTCATGTCATGGTGTCCTAAGACGAGCCACATTCGAGGTCGATCCAAGCGCTGGAGAATGACATGACAGCTATTTTGTCAGAGCACGAGACGCAGGAACGTATCATCAGAGGACAGAAGTTTGCGCTGGATAATATCGTACTGGATCTCGGCTCCCTCCGCCTAATGGGAAAAGACAAGGAAAGCACGGCGTCGCGTTTAGCCTCCCCGATGCCCACGCCTACCGCCGATTCCATCGATGCTGAGGAGGATGTCCAAGGGACCCCACCAGCCGATGATGACAGGCATGTAGAGGGTATCGAGTCCGGCGAGGTCCCTGAGAAAGAGGATGGGGAAGATGTCGACCCACTTGCTGCCTCGCTGTCTTCGAAGCTGCATACGGATGCAGCTTCACATTCAGGAACTCCACCGTCATCGCAAAGGGAGGCACACTCTGGAAGAGATCTGTCAACATTCAACCAAACTGAAGATGACGACATCGAGATGGGAGAGGTTGCAGAGGACCCGAAGCAGACAAAGATGAAGAAAAAAATGAGAGAGGAGTTAGAAGAAGGAGAGGCGAGTGATTCAAGTAGTGCGTTGTCCGATCCCCCGGACGATTGACGCTATCGCGCATTGGATTTCTGTTGCATTGTCAGGGACGTGTACTCTCTTGTGGTAGGTCTACCTCTATTGTCATTAAGTCCCTAGCGCAAATAATCTCCCCTGCGAACACTTCCCTCGCCAAATCTGCTATCGCCTCCATCGTGGTTCTCGCCTCCACATCAACGTCATCATTCCCGGGGTACCTAGGTGAGAAGTGATTTAAGACTAGCCTTCGTGCTCCAATTTGCGTCGCAAAGGCGGCAGCCATCTGTGGAGTTGAATGACCCCTAGATTTTGCCCTTGCCTCGACACTTTCGAATGTATCGGTATGTTTGGTAGCTGGGTCTATACCGGGCAGATGAGCGTTTGTTGCTTCGTGAACGAGTAAGTCGGGGGAACACGCTATATCCGCGATTGCGGACGGGTTATATGTATCACCAAGGATCACAATCTTCCGGCCCGGACGGCGAGGCGGGCCGCGGAGAACCGTCCCATCCGAAAGCTCGACACTCTCGCCATGTTGTAGGCGACTCATGACCGACATCGGGGCCTTGGTCCGTTTTATGCTTGGGATATACTCTTGTGGATCCATTTTTCCTGGGACAGGGGCCTCCTGAATGACATACCCCACGCATGGCACGGAATGTAAAATGGGGGCTGCGGAGACACTGACAAGATCGTCCTTGAAGATGTCCTTCCAAAGTCCGCCGACCTGGGGTATGTTACGGCCGCTTGGCAGTTCGGATGTATGATAGGGCAGCTCGATCCGACCACCGTCGGGTGGATCATTTGGAAAGCGAAGTTCGTGCACGACGTATGGAACTCCCAGGTGGGTGTATGTGTACGTGAGGCCAGCACGAACGTATGCGCGTGTTCCGAGTGGTCCGTATATCTCCAGCGACTAGCTGTCCTATGAGCATCGAAACTGGGACACGTTTGACAGACTAACATCGACATCGACATTGCCCTGACTCTGTGTACGAGGATCCTCGATGTCCCCGACCATGCCGCCTGCGCCGTTCGCGATCGACGCCATCAAAGGCAATAGACCAAAGATATGGTCGCCTGTGTATTTAACATCACCTCCCCGCTTAGTAGCTAAACGAGTATAAAGTCAAACCATGGGTATGGGTGATGAATATCTTTTTGATCCTTCCCATCTTGACTGTGCTTTTTTGCATTCGATGCTGGGTCGCTTCCCCGCAATCGAACAACCATACATCCCCAGCCAAACGTAGTGCGATCGCGGAATGATTTCTTGTAGAGGATGGTTGCGCAGAAGCAGTTCCTAGAAAGCACAAGTCAATAGTTCCAAGGGAGCTTCGAGGAGGAACCATGATTGACAGTTAAGACGGATGAAGAATTCATGAACTACGGTGTCAGCGACCGACCAAAAACGCGTCTGGAAAAAATGTCCCTGGCAGGAATTGAACCTGCGGCGCCACGGTACTGTGGGATCCACAACGTGGCGATTTAACCACTAATCGACAGGGACTTGACTGTCATTCGAAGCGCAGCCTTACACAACCTTATTCGAACCTCTTCCCCGCAGTGGTCTCAAGTCACATCAGCCCGGTTATCATGCCGACTACAAGATCATCTACACAGACTATCCAACCGGAAGCCCAGAGAACTCACCGATGAGTGATCCCCGGAAGGGTCACACTTTGCGAACATGTCGGCGCGTGACGATGACTCGAACAATTTCATCTGGTATCCTCGCAAAAATGCTAAGGAGAGACCGAGATGCCCATCCTGGTATCCATGCTTCGTTTCTAGCCTGACTACTAGCAAACAACTTGTCAGAAGCGAAGGCGGGTGTGGAGCTTGAAGCTATACACCCAAATCTGATATCTTAAGCAAGAGAACCCTTTGGAAGTTTGAGATCTAAGCTACAAGTTCAACAAGGCGTACGTAGCAGCGTAGGCGGTAGCTTTAGTTCGAGCCGAAAAGGCTACCAAGCTCCTGCGACGCATGTGTGATTAGCATGGATACGCTCGCAGAAGGAGAGGAATGCGCTATCTGTGGCAGCAGTGGAAAAACGCTACAGGTCAGATACCAACTTGCAGATCCAAGAGCCTATCTGAATCTGAATCTGCTCAATTGCTCGAAACAGTCAGCACAGACAGGATGTCGGCATGAGAGGCCAATCGTTCCGGTACAACACTCGACCTCTGACAGGGTCGGCCCAATGTCCTCACTGCCGCAAATCTATCCGCGCAGAGTGTGAAATAATCACGCATACTGCGGCCTACTGTTAGAGCTCTTTCGACAATGGGCAGTGATGGGCATTGGTGAGATAGATATTAGAGAGAGAAAGACGGCAGGGAGAGCTTTATACACGATAACTCCGATGCAGCCACAGGGAAGCTGGTGGAACTTCTGCAAGGTTCTGCTTCTGGATGGCTCTCAGTCCTTGTTTAACAGAAGCCCCTGGAGAGCAAGCGGATCTCGAACCAGAGATCTCTCCTGCATCCACCTCATCTAACGACACCAGAACAGTTGCTTACAAGAGCTTATCCTCCCCCCTGAAGCGTAAAAGATTGACAGTGTTAGTAGCACAGCGAGCAATAAAGCAGAGGTATAGTCCATCAATTGCTGATGCAGTCCAGCTGCGGATGTTGGAATGACGTGAGTACGTAGGCGAGATTGCAAAGCAAAAAATGGGTGCAGATGATGTAAAAATCGAGAAACATGTCATGATATTAGTCCATGAGCGCGTAGCAAGACAGCCCACCTAATACAGAGTCAGACAAGAACCAGTGGAAAACCAATGAACTCACTCCTCTCTCTCTGACTCCAGTTCGGCAATTTTTCGCTTCAACTCCCTGTTAAACTCGTAGAACGCGTGGGGATACGAAGCGAAAAAGAGAGACATACGAATTCTCTTGGCTCAGTGCGTTCCGTGATTCTTTCGTTTGACGCAGGTCCTTTGTCATGGACTCCCAAGCTTCATCGTGAGGAAGGTTAGCGTCATCATACATTGCATCCAGTTCCTCGTTAAACGCCTGAGTGACATGATAAGCCAATACGTGATATTGTCATCATCACCGTGCACTGACCTCATACATGATTTCCTTTTCGGCTGTCGCGTCTGCTAATAGGCTCTTGACAAGCTCACATTGGCGCCTGGTATGGTGTAGTTCCACTCGCGTCCGATCAAGATCCGCAGCTTTCTAGAGAGAAAAAACCGGTCTACAGCATTCAAACAGACGATCAGAGCTCACCTCCTTGATCCCAAGTATGAACTGTTCGAGGTCGCTCCGCAGAGTTTCATGGTGCAACATTGCACAACCCATACTTTGGTCTACATCCGTCAACGATTCCTCTAGGCGAGTTAAAACCGTCGGATGAACCGCCTCAGGCAAGTTTGGCGTAGCATTCTCCCCTATGAAATTGCGCGGCCGATTGAGTGGTGTCGTTGGGCCTTCGGCTTGTCGCCTGCCAATGAGTTGATACATCTCTTCCATCCGTTGTTGTGCCTCTCTGCTCTTTTCATAGGAAGCTAGTGAATACTTGTCAAATAGTCAGGTTGACACATTGATACCTACAATCGGCGGGGGGTTGGTTCTTTGAGTAGTGCGCGCAAACGACTTATCTGGAGACGGAGATCTCCATGAGTCAACTGGACAACTGCTCGAAGTCGAGCGCAGTTCTGTGACACAGGACCTCATATTTTTCACCGCACGGTGCGATGATTCGACCTGAGTGAGGGGTAAACATGCTGACGGGGATACAGACGAGTACCGAGTCAAACCTCGTTCCTAGCTGAAACTACCGCCTGCAATATATTTTCCGTATACTCGACGGTGAACTGTAGAGATGGGACGCGTGATGGTTTGAACGTTTGAGGCGAGACTCTCCGGGGTGAGATAACTCTTCCACCCATCTTTGAGAGCGGCGATGTCCTGTGCTTTCGTGTTGGCGTATACGAACTATGCCCGGAACGAGTGGATGACTTCTTCTTAATCGAGAGGGGCTCGATATTACTGAACGGCGTCGCGGCGCCATTCGTCACTTTTGGAGTGCTCTCAGATTGACCGTACGGCCCAAACGCTTGCCGTTTGCTGCGGGGCAGAGGTGATGGGGATGCATCGTTGAGTGTCGTCTGTTCAGGGTCTTGGAAAGAGAAAGATTCGTCGTCTACCCCTGCGTCAGCACAGGAAAGCTCTGGTCGCACCGAAACTGTTGGACTAGCCGGAGGGCGGGGAGATGGGCTGCGTGGTCCAAACCGGCGATGCTCTACAGAGTGTGGTGTGTCGAGCTGGTGTGCAAGTAGACCTGTCGCGGGGGAAGTCGAAGCCTGCCGAGAACCTGATAATGAGTTTTCCCTTGCTGTCGGCCCACGGGACATTGGGCGTAGTTGAAGCGGGGGTTCCTCTGCAGATGCAACTTTACTTCTCCTATATCGAAGCGAACTTGAAAGCATACCTTCATATATCGTATCCTCCACAGGTTTCTCCATCGCGGGTGCGGTGATATATTTACCATGCTGGCTTTGGCTGTTTCGTCTCGCAAGCTCCAAACGCATTGCCAAGTCGGGATCCGATCGGTCGAGTATCAGTAGCTCGTCATCAACCCTGCCTTCGTCATCTCTACCATCGTGCTGCTCACGCGAAGAAGACCGGGAAACCGGTAATACTGGTTGAGGCGAGGATCGGCCACTACCGGGAGAGCGACCCCTTTTAACTAGTTTTTTACGAGGGGTAGAAGAGTTATTTGCCGAGAAGGAGTCATCATCCCCAGAAACCAGGGACGTGGCAGCAGTGTTGGTTGATCCTGAGCGATACGAGAACTTTGCGAGACTGCCATCTGCTGTGGTGGTGGTCTGTGTGTATGTTGATGATCGACTGGCAGACGACTTTGTGCGGCGATGGCTGCCGACGGATGTGCCAAACAAGTCGGTCTTGGACGATCCCGGGCGACTGTTGAAGAGATTTCTGGAAATCACATCCAAGCTGAAGATATGTGCTCGCGATTTTGTAGTTGCTGTTGGCGTAGCAGGGCGAGAATCATTTCCAGTACGGAATTTGAAGAGGCCATATTGTTGGACTGCAAGGACAAAACATGAGAGAACGATCGAGGCAATCAAAGGCGACTCACTTGTCTGCACAACACGTCCAGGTATTCTAGAAGTTTGCACTATCTCTTCTTCAGGGTCGTCATTCGGATCACTCGAAGAGACAGAATACCGGGATATTTCCCCGGCCATCGGATGAACCCTCACAATCACATACGGGGGACCTCCCATACCAAAAGGTAACGGGTCCGCAGTGCCCTGCGGATCGATGTGCATGACGATCTTTGTCTGAAGGGGATCGTGAGCTAGTTGCTACCTACATGAGACAAAAACAAGGACTACCTTTTTGCTTTCCTGCAAAAACGCCGTCCGCTGATAGACATTAAAATACGTGCGGGCAACGGTGGTCCGCCCGCTTTTGACTTCAACTTCCTTCTCATCTGCACACAGTACTACAGATTGACCTGCTTTAGTTCTGTACTTTGCCTGAGCTGACCAAAGGTTCCCCAAAAAGCGTTCTTTTTCTGACAGCGTTCGGGTGGGGTCGAAGTTGACGGGAGCAGGCGGAAATGCCACCGAAAGTGAACGAAATGACCGACCCGACCACCTATCACCTTGATCTTGTGGAGGATTTTCAATGTATATGTGGAATTCTGATCGCAAGGCTAAGCCAATTGCACGACGAGAGAATCTAAGCATCTTACCGGCATCCCCAACGTCTGCAACAACGATGTCACAGAGATCAAACACCCCTTTGCAACTCATACCGCTCTTCTTCATCCCCAGAGGCAGCCCACCGGTTTTAGCCAGCTTCTCCACTTCATCCAAGCCAGAGAGTAGTCGTCCATTTTTCTCTCCGTTTCCCGGTCGTTTCACGATCATGAGTTTGTCGTCGAACAAGAACAGCGTACAGTGCAGCGAGGTGGCGGAGATGCTGGATGCAGACGAGGATGCACCTGGGGGACCATCCACGATGATGTCCTCTACGTCGATGCAGTCAATGAAGCGCCTTGAGTTTGATATCAGCCCAGCAGGGAAGCCGTCGATGGTCGCACTCAGGCAATACATGACTGCTGCTCGTCTTGTGTGATCGTCCGTCTCAGCCAGCGCAATTTTGCCTGCTATCTCGCTCGCTTCGATCAACTTTGCACGCTGAACATCGTCCGGGCCCATGAGTTTGATCATTGTACGGAAGAGTAAAGTATATCGTGGTATCCGCTGCACCGGGTCCATGAGCAGTTCGCGCAGCCCGACTCGATTCTTCGTTTCCGCGTTCGAATATTTGATCCTCTGAAAAACATATGGAGTTGAGGACCAGCCATATATCGGGAACGTCACCTACGTCAATGTATGCTGCAAATCCGGAGGACTTCTTCATCATCTCGCGCTCGAAAATCGATTGAGCTTCTTCGCGCTTGACGTAATATTGTTTATAGTGTTCAAAGCCTCTGAGGTCTCTGAAATGTCGCAGCGCAGCATCTCCTATGTTTCGAGATCCGCTTGGTGCAACCATCTTCTCCAGATCTGCCAAGAATGCTTCGTTGACCGGTAGAAGGTTGTCAATGTTCCCGAATAGTATCTTTGCCTCGTACGGTGGCAATATCGCTGTACTCTTGCTTTTCGAGAATTGGCGTAATGGGTCTGCATAGTCATTTTTGAGAGTTCGGAGGCGTTTGACGTACGACCGCTCGGTATTCACAAGCTCATTGATGACTTCGGACAGTGCAGATGAATCCGTCACCGATCGTTTGCGCTGCAGCTCGCCCTTGAGCATGATGGATTAGACTTGAGCGGGCATGTTGTATGTACCGCTCACCGCATGGTGTGTGATAGTAGTCTCAGTCGCGGACGGCAAGATGTTGTTATCATCCCGGCTAAGCCATGGGTCCCCAAGCGACAGAACCAAATCCTGGACATCTGAAAGGAATTGTCGAATTTTCGGCCATGCAACGCACCCTAACTTACCGTCTGGAAGTCTCTTCCCCCCTTCACATCCCTCTACTACGACTCCGCAATAAAACACGCGCTTCGTGACGGTGGCTTCCATACGTTTTCGGGGAGTTGTACCATCACCACTGGCAAGCGGTACCACTTTACGGGGGGAATTGTATAGTGCCATCAATCGTCATCAATATGGGGTATCCTGTGACTCGGTGCCGGAGAGACAGCAGGTGAAAGTGTTTCAGGGTTCTGGTTTCATTCGCGGTTGGACCTGACGCGCGCCTGTCACGTGATCGAAGACCGTACATGCAAAAAGAATAATCCAGTGCAACTAAACGGGCGTACTGCTACTACTGTACTGTATGCAATGAAACCAGTGTCCGGATGCCGAGTCGTGGTTGGGTATGCTTGTAACAAACGATTATGGCCAAGGATTGTTGAATCGTGAACAATGAAGGTGTGGTATCAAGTGCTATGGGTGAATCTATGCAAAAACGAAAAACTTGCGTCGAATCCGTGTGGAAACTGACATTGTATCTTCGCGCCTTTCCGACGACAGCACGGATGCCGTCCAGCGGCGTGGAGGGCCACGTGAGGAGAACATGCCCTTCCTTTGCGGGGAGGGATCGTCGACCCCAAACTCCGTCAGAGCTGACCCAGCCATCCCCGAGTAGAGGCAATGAAGATCTGGCTGGGAGTAGGGACGCTCTGTGGTCGCGACTAATGGTCGCGGGGTGACTTCTAGGTGCAGAGACCTCGTTGTGAGTGCGGAGGGTAATTCTTCGCTAGGAACATCCGGCGCGCTCCGAACCCTCCGACGGAGCGATTCCCTTGACCACCACCTCAGCAAGCTGGAATTGGACACGGAGCTTCTCGTGGACGATTCCCGGCTCAAGGCAGTGGTTGGAGAAGCTGACCGAGGGGTGAAAAGGTCGCGGACGTTCTCGATCATCGATTTGCTCCGTTTCGGTGCGTAATCCTTCGGGCGGACAGTCAAGAAGTCAGAGTGGGGATGGAAACAGTCGGCCTTGCCTGAAGGCGTTGCTAAAGGAGCTGGAACTGTGAGCGGGGTAACTGGGGTGGCGAAAGAGACGGATGAACAATGAGACATTGGGGAAGGCGACTCGAGAAACGGTTCATTGCCACCTTCATCTCCTTCGTGAGATGTGGCCTTGGTTGTCGCAACGATCTTGAGTTTGCTCGGATGCTGCGTCCTCTTTACAGGTTTGGGCACGACGAACTGCACAGGAGTTGTGTAGCTCTCCGTGTCTCCAAGTATCCCGTTGCCATCTACAAAGCTTCTTTTGCGCGGGACGAGGACGCTCTCGCGCTTTGTCAGTCTATTCTTTGCGGCGACGCTCATAACGCTTGCCATGGTTAGCGCTGACGCGGACCTCGAGAAGGAACGGGAAACTCTCTGGGCCTCGAAAAGGTCTTCTTCGTGAGTGTGAGCATGAAAGCGCGCAGTCAGGCACTTCTCCGAAAAGACGTCTAACAAACCGCGATCCACCTGTTCTCTTGCTGAAGCTGTCGATCGAACGAGGTGAAACGTGTTTGATTCCAAGATTGGGGCTGTGTAAGCAGTAATGGATGATCGATGGCTAGGTCCCAGTACAGCTGGAACCGGAATGTCATGTTTCGCGGGGTTTTCTGCACGAAAATGGATCTGCGAAGTGCTCTGCGTTACCGGTGGAGGACATACAGGCTCCCCAGAATTTGGAACAGCCGATTCGATATCATCCAACTCTGGGATAGACTGTATTGTTGGCAATGGGCTGATCGTCTCGAACTGTACGTCCTCTAACAGTAGAGCGGTGAAGTCGGGTTGGAAGCTCGAGGGAGGCTCGTCGCTCCATGGCACTTCTTCCGTGATAGCTTGCCGGATAGCATCTACCCAAATATCCTTTTCGCTGCGGCACGATGCCGCAAACTCGAACATGTGTGCCTTCGACGATAAGCGAAACCAACTGGGTAACAACACTACGCGACCATCATCAGAGCACGTCATAGCGATGAAATACGGCATACCGTCGTCAAGACTTGAGTCCACCAATTCAAACCCTCTCAAGTTGAACCAATGTTTTGGTTCGTATGCCTTTGACTTGGCCACTTTGACTAGGACAAGGAAACCACCAGGAAACAGAAACGCGCCGAGATACTTTGCTCTGACGGTGCCGAGCCTAGTCATATTTGTACCACGATAATGAATCACATCGAGAGAACCGGAAAGGTGACAGGGTGCGAGCGAGGACAGGAAGGCTGACAACGAAGCGGACTGTGAAGGCCTATTATGAAACGTAACGGAGCCAAGAAGACCCTGAGTGATTCGGGAGACAATTTGAGCAGATTTGGCAAAGAGCTCTTGTTGTCGGCGAGCATCATCTACCAAGCGAGCGGCCGTTCGCATGGTCCAGAGCGCAGTTTTCACAGTATTCTGACTATCCCCAGATGTGGAATTGAACTGGTGAGAGCCAACCCCGAACGCCTCTAGAGAGCCAGCTCTCTCTTGAAGTTGATCGAAAAGAAGAGGATACCTGCAAACCCTCTGGACGGGTTTTATCATGTAATCCATGAACATCAGGCGGGACCTTGGATTGTTTGTGTCTCTATCGGTATGGCCACTCTCGGAGGTACTGAGGACGGGTTGTTTGATATTTTCGTTGGACAGTGCATCCAAGGACGACAGGGAATGACGTCTCTTGTATAGATCGGAGAGCTGTCTTCTGGACTCCAAGGAGGGGAACAGATCTTTGGAGACGTCTCGTGACTGCAACTCTGTAGCAACGGCAGCACAGTGCAGTTCAAAGGCGCCCCATTCGGTGGGGTGTCTGTGCTGAACCTTGCGCACTATGTCAAATGCTTCCGAGTGACCGGAACAGAAAGACTGGTACTGGTCAAAGCCAGAGGCCTGTACGAGAGGGTCAGAAAGGAGGACTGTGAGAGGACGAGGAGCGCACATGATCGATGAAGACTGTCGAGACTGCGTCGATGATGCGATGGACCTCCAAGGGGGAGTTGCAATGGAACTGAGCACTGTCCTCTTCGGGCAGGCTGATGGGGATGCCAAAGGGTAAGACGACTTGATAGAGCCGAGAAACAAGCCGCTCGTGGAACTCGAGGATCTCCTCCGCGTTTCTGGTGATGGCGTCGAGGTCAGAGGCGGAGAAGAGATGCCGCGTGGTACATTTCTCTACTCTCGCGGGGACGGGATGGGGTGGAGCGGGGCCAGCCTCGCCGGGGGTTGTCAAAGCGACCAAGGACGGGGCCCGGTTGAGATGGGGGTGGGACTGCGCACGGAGGGAAACGGGCTGGGAATGAATTCCGTGAAGCGAGGGAGGACGGGAGAAGTAGCTGGTGGTGGGGTTTGACGAGGAGGCTGAGCCATGAGCGAGTGGAGGGGGGGAGCGGTTTTTCAAAAGGGGAAGGAGACGAAGATAGACCTGAGAGAAATGATGTAATCCGAGGAAGGAAGAGGGGAGGTGGGATGTTTACCGAGACGAGCGTTCTCAAGTCGACAAGGTAGCCAAGCTCTGTGGACAGAAGCTCAGAGAGGGCGTGGAACCGCCTCGAGGCCTCGCGCTGTGTGACGTGCAGCAAGACGGGAGGGGCGTCGGGGTCGCCGGGGTCGCCGGGGTCTGTGCGGCTGGGGCGGGCGTCGACGGCGGGCGGGGGAGAGGGCCTGGGGGGTGGCATGGATGGGAGGGAGGCGGAGCGTCTCTTCGGGGGAGGTGAGGAGATGGTGCGGGCGGGTGTGGACGCGGAAGGAGGGAGGGCCGCATTTTGAGGGAGGGACGGGGGAGCGGTGGTGATGGGGGACATGCAGAAGGGAGGATGATCGTCCGGTCCAACTCGTAACGACGATACCTTCCATAAAAGGAAGGAAACCCCCCTCCCGATGCGGCGCCTGATGGAGTACGAAAAGGTCTGATATTACAACGTTAATACAGATCCAGCTTGTCATCAGATCGCGCAACAAACGGTATGTTCTCTGCCTCTGCCCGTTCCCGACGCAGTTTCTCCTTGTCCAGAAACCTGCACAGCGCACCGATGTTCCTCCCGCTGAACACCCGGAACGCCGCCTTTTGCCCCTCGTCCAGCGACTGCAATCTCGCTCGTCAGCACCTCCCTCACAAGCCCACCTGGTGCTTACTTCTGGCACCCGGTCCGAGAACCGGCTCACTCCCATCCGGCGCGCAGCTGGAACGCCGGTTGCAGTCAAATGGTTCAGTCTCGGCGTATTCCGCAACAGGTGATGTATCGCCTTGAGTGAAATCCGGTCGCAGTACGACAGATGCAGTCGCTCCAACGACCGTGCGTGCTCCCCAAGACAGTAGACCGCGTTATCCGTCAGCTTGGGCACCCGGACCAGCACCAATCGGTGAAGGTTCTCCAGTCCTGCCAACTCAAACACAGACATATCTGTCAGCAGTCGACAGACTGTCCAACGTCAGCACACACCCAGCCCAGAAACACCGTGTCCCTTACATGCAAGATCCACCGATTTAAGCCCCAGACACGCTCGCGCCAGCATCACGATCCCCGCATCCGTCACTCGCCACACATGCGCTAGTGTCAATACCCCCAACTGTACCCCAAGCCTGCAGATGCTCTCCACACTCCGGTCCGTCAGGTTCGTGCAGCCTGCCAGTGACAGCGTATGCAGCGACGGCGCATGCACCAGCACCCCTTCCATCCCTTCATCCGTTAGCTTCGTACAGTAGCTGAGATCCAGGACCCGTAGGTCTACTGCAGTGTGCCGTAGTATCAGCGGTGGCAGTCCGTCTAGCCATGTCGACGGTCGGTGTGGCAGCGGCTTGTCAGGTCCCATCACCGGCTTGCCTCCTTTCTTGATCGGGCTGGGAAGTGCCTTGTCCGTCAACAGGGGGCAGCGTGCAAGCCTCAACACCCGCAGCTTGCGAGAGTACGTCCAAATGTCCCGAACAGACACCGCCGATAAGAGCGGCTCGTCGCACAGTTCCAATTCAACTAGCCTTGGAAATGTTTTCGTTATCCCAGAAACAGTAGGATCTGTTAACACCACACCACTTAGCTGCAGCCACTGCAACGGTGGTGCTTGTGACACCAACTCGTTGATCGCCACATCCGAGACATACTTGCATCCCGTCAAGTCCAACCCCTCGATGTTCGGGTTGTCCCTTGCTAGTCGGACGATCGTCTTGTCCGATGTGTCTGGCACCCCAGAGAGCACGACAGACTCAAGCCGCCGGCAAAACGTCATCTCTGGAGTGACCCATTCATCCTTTATTCCGCAGCTCGGGTCGCGTATCACGAGATGTTTGACCAACCGACGTTCGCTTTCGGTCTCAGGAAGACGGTCTAGGAGCCGTTCCGTGTCTTCAAAGTCGGGCCCATCCATAGTTGATGTGCTGTTGTTGTGGTCCAGTCGCGATGGGTGATAGTGAATGCTGTGTGACCAAGTTGATGGATCCATATGGTTCTTCGTTCTGTCGTCGTCCAAAACCATCTGCTCGGCAGTTTGCGGGGCTCACTCTAATCCTACCAGCCACCGAATGACATCGACCAGTTCGAGCTCGTCCACTATAACGGCAGGAAAGCCCCCAATCTCTCCGCCGATTCGCCCCCCGAGTCCTTCGCGGCGCATTCCAGTCACACCTGCTGCCCTGAGGTCCATCTTTGCTTCTTCTCGGACGCCTCATGAGGAAAGGAGCATTTCTCGGGTCGCGTTCTTCAGGTTGGTTTCCCGACCCTGGTGCCCGACGTTTTGTGACGATGCCCTCCAGGTTTTCAGGGTTCCTACTGAGTTGCGTTGCCATCAGTTTTGCCGCAGCAAGGGGTTGGGGAATCAAAAGCGGCACAGGCCTGCTGGGCGTGGTTTGACGTTTCTTGTCATCTTGTAATCAGTGCTAGCATCTAGCGACATGTGCTGCGTTACAGAATGAAGAAATAACACTGATCGTCCAGTATACCTCGACTCATTCTTCATCGTCCAATAATACAGTACTGTCCTTGTCCTGTATACTCCCCGAACTTCCAACCTCAATAGCCGTCCCTTGAAATCCATCGCACGTACTAGAGCCCGGATCGAGGAGCCCGTCTTGGTCATCTACGCTCACAGCACTGGTTATCTTGCGCCGTCGTGTTGATGACGCAGGCGGTAAATGAGCCTTCTTAACACGAAGAATGTCCATGATCTCTACAAAACCGGTGAACAAGGTGGCGCACTGAGTGGATCAAAGTCACAAACCTTGATGAGTCATTTCCTCATATCCTTTGATACTACGCTTCATAGTCAACCATCTCCGTTGCAATGAATGCGCACTCCATAGGTTCCAGTCAGAATCAGGGAGCGTTTTCCAGTCGATTTCCGTGTCGTCTCGGACTTTGAGCGAATCGACCCTACCCCAACAAAGTTCAGAACGTAATTCTGTATGAAACGAGTGAGACCCACTTGTGAACTAGGATGTAGGCATCCTGCGGGCTCCAGCGTGGCTTCTGGCCTTCATTTTTGACTGTCTTACTGAGGGAATCCGTCCTACGGAGCTAGATGAGTACATTGGATCATCCGGTGAAGAGGCACACCACCATTTGATCCGACATTGCTGTCGCCCTCGTCGGTTGCCCATTTTCTCACTGACGATTCCCCAGAAGACATCATTGTCAAAATCTTTGCCTTGGTTGACAGTCATCTCCGTCACAATCTTTGTGAGTTCCTCCTCCTCTTCCTTGCTCCACGGACCGGTGACACGAACTTCACGGTTTGCGATATGATTGCGATAACGATCACGACAGTCCGATGACATCCGTCCTACAATCTCGCTGACCTTTTCCCATTGTTGACCCAGATCGGTCACTGCTCTGATATACCGAAGTGCTATGAGCGATGCGACGTTAGGGTGGTCGGTGACGCACCGCCTCAACAGATTGTCCTCCTCTGGCATCCATTTGCCTTGTTGCTTCTTCGGGTGGAATGTCCTCCGGACATGGTGATAGACGGCGATGATCGGGCGTTGCGGAATTGCGGCAGCTACGGCAGACGTGAAATAGAAAGTTGGAACAGCGACTGAATGGGCGCACTGATTTCCGACCAAAAGGCGTTTTCCTTGCCTTTCTCGTTCTTTTGAAAGATAATTTCCAGAATCTGCTCGTCTGAGAGTCCTCTGGACTGAGTATGGCATATCAACAGTCGTTCGTGGCAGAGCCCAGAAACCACATACTGCCTTGAATGCTTCTATCGCATTTTTTAGCTGTTGCTCTTCTATCGCAGAAAATTTGCCTTTCTTATATACAAGACCTGGACAAACATTCGAAAACGGAGACCGCCGCCGACAACAATCTGTTTACCTTGCGTCTTGACCAACTCGGCTAGTTTACTAGCATTCATCCACTTGTTGGCAAGTATATGCGCATGTTCGGGATTGACCTGCTCTGGTCCAGGGAGGCTCATGTTCAACACGCGCTTATGTGACGATTTCGTTGACTTGGGTACGGAAGATAAAACAGGACCGGTGGACGTGGACGACAAATCTACTTGGGATTGCGAACGAGGGATTGTTGTTGCCGGAAGGGGAGGGAGGGAAGAGACAAAGGTGGGGTTGTTGTTAGCCGACGCACTAGCAGCAGCAGCATCACCTAGCGATTTGAGAACGCTCGCGAGCTTGGACATATCCATGTCCTGAAGGACGCGAATGATGTCGTCATTGGACGCGGCGTGGAAATCAGGGAGTGGGCCGCCCAGAGCAGGAAAAATGGGATGACCCTGCGGAGGCGGTTGACTGAACTGAGAGGGGTCGTGGAAGCCATAGTGGACCGGCGGGTATTGGATGTAAGGGGAAGGTCCATCTGGAAGGATTTGATGATCTTGGTAGGGAGTGGGTTGGTACTGCGCGATTTCTATGCGCTGTGTGTCAGAGGTCGCAGATGCTGCAGCGACCACCGCGTTGAGGAACGCGGCTGACGAGGCGTGTTGGCTATCTACCGAGGTGTCTTGTTGGTCGATCTCTCCGGGGGGTGGATGAGCCACATCCTTGGCCTTTCCGTTGTCTTTCTTGGACAGCTCCTGCGGATCTTGAGCTGGAGACGACTGGCTGACCAGCGCGTTCTCTGCACCATCGGGAGAGCAGACGGGTTTCTTCTGCTTTTTCTTGTGGCGGGTATCCTCTACCCTATCGTTGCTGGTGCGTTTCCTTTTGGACGGTTTGTGAGACTGGGACTGGATGAACGGGTTGTTGGCTTCACCGACGGCGAGCTGGAGCGCGCGCTGTATGTCGGAGGTCAGGCTGGTCATGCAGGATATTTAGGGTGGGCCAGTGACGAGGATGAGGGCAAGCTCAAAAAACACTAGGAACTCGGGAGATGAGGCTCCGAATAATTTCCAAATAAGGAACACAGGGTCACGCTCCGGTCACATCTCCGGTCACTCGTCCTCCTCGTCAAAGTACCACTCCTCCGCTCTGTCGTTCTCGACGTCGTACTGTTCGTTCCAGTCCACCAGCTCGTAGTCAGCTCCCTGCAGACATTCGTCATTTCTGGTCATTGTCCATCTACGTCGCTCACCTCCAGCATACCATAGATGAATAGCTCCTTTATCCGTCTTTCAAATGTCGCCTGTTCCTCTTCTGGTGACTCCTCCACACTCATACCCTCTTGGTCGCTCAACTCGCTTTCACTGTCCTCCTCGGGTACAAATTCCCTGCTCGCTCTTTGGCCTCTGACTTGACGTATTCTTTCCGCTTCCCTCTCCTCTTCGTAATCGGCTAGCAGCATCCCAAGTTTACCCACATGTTGT
This sequence comes from Pulveroboletus ravenelii, assembly GCA_038090235.1. Taxonomy (NCBI): domain Eukaryota; kingdom Fungi; phylum Basidiomycota; class Agaricomycetes; order Boletales; family Boletaceae; genus Pulveroboletus; species Pulveroboletus ravenelii. The sequence continues at coordinate 83,295 of JBBPMH010000015.1, forward strand.
GTACCGCCCCCCAAGAACCCGTTTTCTACCCACTCTCTTTCCTCCTGGCCTGCCTCCTGTCCATGGCGGCCTCGCCCAGACCAGAGATGCGGCCACCGATTCTTTGCTTCCGCAAATGCCAGTTGCTTTGGCATCGTTTCCGTGTATGAGAGTCTCCGGTTTCTTATCTCTGCTATCACACTCCGCTGTTTCGGTGTCGTAACAGACGAAAAGCCTACAATCAAATGCGGTGGTAGCACATATAGATATTTTTGCAGAAATCCGATGGGCGATGAACTCGGTCGCGGTTCATGTTCGGGTGGAAGGCCAATGTACGACAGTATCGCGGATTCTTGAAGATCTTTGTCCATGGAGCTTGTGAAACGAACGTCTAACAAGTACAAATAAGCCTCTGGCTTTCTTATTCGTCCATGACTAGATCTCTCCCGACTTCAGGCGTTATTTCATGTCGGTGGGACTGGTGTCGCTCCACTTTCCCCAGCATTGATGCCCTCGAGGTCCATGTTAAACATGAGCACATCTGGCCAATGAAACCCATGTGGAAGGCAGAGATCGCATTGATGAGAAAAATGGATCTCCAGAGTCTTCGTAGCTCGCCAGGCACAGACTCGAGCACCACCTCAAGAGGTATCTCGTCCCTCATCCGCTTGGTCATGGCCCTACACTAGTATGACTCCAGGACCAATTACCGGTGTGTCGCGGCTTAAGACACCACCACCAGTACCACGCATGCATCCAGAAAACGAAGAGGTCGACACGTTCGATACACTTGCACAGTTATCATCCCCTCTTCTAACCCATCCTCCTCAAAGGTTGCAGGCTTCACCGGTCTCTGAAGACTTGATTAGACAAGATGGGCATTCTGGACTTTCTGCAGCCATCGAGATGTTTGAGCGAACGCACGGTCGGAAGACGAACCAGCGTCTTCGTTTCCTTTCCCACTACCAACGTTCGCCCACGTGCCGTCCCCCTTCACAGTCTTCCGGCTCCTCGCAAGAGGTGGTTGAACAGCAACTCACACAGGAAGACGACGTGGACTGTCAGACTCTACCTCGATCCGAGCCGCCAGTTGAGGATGAGATCACCGACCTCGACCTCAGATGGCCCACGGATGATGAATCAGATACATCCGCTACGGAGGAGACGCAGAGCTTAAAGCAGTCTGCGCCCAAGCAAAATGACGGTCTAGGTGGTTCCCCTGATCCAACCAAAGATCGAAATTTCAGGTGTGGGTCCTTGAATGTACCGCTCGGCGTAAACAACTACAGTGCCAGTCCTCCAAGCAGTTCCCAGGCTCATCCTTCGCAAGGACCTCACAGCTCGAGCCAACCATTCGTCTTACAGACGCAAGCACCCTATTCTAGTCCGGATTTGGGTTGGAGCCAGAGTCAGTGACTCACCTGCAATGGGTCAACTGCGGAGGTGTCGGATGTCGTACAGTCTCAGGGCAGGTAGCTTGTAATTGTTGGCTATACATACTAGGCAATGTCCCGCTGCACTTGCGATGATGTTGGAAAAACAGTCGGATAAAGAGAATAATTCCGCGGTTACAGGAGGTGCACTCCTCATCGTCTTCATCCACGGGTGCGATCCTAAATGACACGTCGGATTGACGGAGCAAGCTTACTAGAACTTCCAGGTTCAAAGGGACAGAATCAACTTTCGAGAACTTCCCCTCGAAACTTCAGGGCAGTCTGTTGAAAACCGAGGGAAATCTTCCCGTCGAGTGCGTTGTCTTTCCTGTCTACGAAGTCGGTGTCTATCACATCCTCGCCAGGGAGATTATTGACTGCTGTGAATCAGACCAAAGGGGAACTGGTTTGTATTATCGCCCCAGCCTGCCATGATATCGAGTACACTACTTTTCTCTCCAGGATGCAGCCGTCGTGCGGTTTGCAGATTGGCTCACAACATTGACCATCCAGAAAGAGGTCGCTAATGGTGGCGCTGGAAGAGTGAGGATCGTTCTATGTGGACATAGGTGAGCCAGTTCGCCTGGCGGTCATGGCGTGGTTTGTACTTCGGTCTGACGAGGAAATACCCTCAGCATGGGCGGATTGCTAGCATCAGATACCTTGTTGGAGTTCATCAAGTCAAGACCTGATCGAAACGCGCCATTGTGGCCTAGGATAATAGCCTGCATTGCGTTTGACACCCCAGTCAGTCATTGTGCAGACCTTCGTAGGTTATAGATGACTTCCCCGTATCCAGTACCTTGGCATACATCCGTTTGTGTTCAAGCACAGCGCTACTCGTGCTGTCGAGTACGCAAATGCAGCTAGGGGTGTCGCCACCGACGTGTACTCGCTCTTTAAACGAACCCAGCCTCCGACTGCCACATCCGATCCTGCGCAGATTCAAATCACTGCAGGAACATCGGAGACCTCGTCAGCGTCAGCATGGGCCAAGTGGGCACCGACAGCTTATGCCGTCGGGGGTGCCATTATTGCAAGTGCAACTGCAGGAGCCGCATACACGCGACGGGACGATATCACGTCTGGATATACCTGGGCTTCCGATCACATAAAGTTTGTCGGCAATTTGTGGAATGAAAAAACCATGTGTGAACGACTGGAGAACCTCCTCGCTGCACACACCGACCATGGAGTAGTCTTCAGGACGTAAGCGTTGGCGCGAGATCACGCGTGTTATTGGCTGATCGTTGTTTAGGTTTTATGTGTTTTTACCGGCGTCCCCTCCTAGCCATCCAGACCCAAGAACGTTTGTGGTGTTACCCTCTCGTTCATCACCCGCCTTCGCCCACTACGTCCCTTCACCTAACTGCGCTGTCGAAGATGAAGTTCAAGCACACATGGGAATGTTCAAAGCAGGGAGCAATGATGGATATTACCAACTGGAGTTGCAAACGGCCCAAGTCATCCGCGAGGCACTCAGAGCTAGCAGAACAGAGAGTACGCGCACAGAGCACGTCCCTGAACCAGGTTCCGCGGGAGATGCCAGGTAGGGGAGTAGTGAGCGCCATTATGTTAATACTTCGGTCATATGCTACTGTAGGTGGACTATCATCGTCTGAACGATAACTGCATTGCGTACGCGTCTTCACCATCGGCATCTTGGGAGCATCTTAGCGGAACTGCTATGAGATAGGGAACATCAGACGCACAATATTTTCCTTCGATACTTTTGACACTGAAACCCAACGTGTCGCGATAGAGGCTGAGAGCTGCGCGGTTCGATTTCCGGACATGAAGGGACACGTAGGCAGCGTTATAGTTAGTAGCCATGGCTTCTTCTGTAGATGCGAGAGTCAGATCTCACAGACGACATTCTAATAAAGATGAACCTACGAGACTGCAACATCAGCTTTCTGGCCAATCCCAGTCGTCGATACGACCGTAGGACAGATATCGAAGTGACGTGACCGTGGGGAGGCCCAGAGGGTGGTGAACCATCCTGAGGCTCTTCCGTTTCTTCCCTGCGGATGGAAATAAGAAGCGTGAATACACCATGGCTAATAGTAAATGCACATCTTTGCCAGGATATATCCGACTATCCGACCGTTGTGATCTTCTGCAACATACGACAAAGATGGCCAAGTCATGGTATGATACAGGTCTGGAGGGGTAAGGGTACACTTATGTGCAGGGAAACGGTGGTATTGACGAACAGTACTTCATCGTGTAGTTTTCAGGCAAGTTGTGCAGATTGCACGCTTGCATCCCTTGGAGATCTTCTATCTAGGCAGCCGTGAGTAGTGCAGACACTCGAATTCCTCGACACGTACTCTCGCGACGCGAATGTTCATGGTTGGCTCAGAGGTGCAAACGACCAACACCTCAAGACTCTGATGTTATCTAAGGGTGACCAAAAAGTCACGCTACACTACACCATAAAAGGATACTGCTAGTTGTGAGCGACTACATTGGCAGATGGATACAACCAGTTGTAACAACAGTGACATAAACAAAAACAGGAAGAAGCTTCGATAGTCCCAATACTCTGTAACTGACGGGTGCGAGGGGACAATAATAATTTCTGGGCAAACCCAGTGATGCAGTACAATTATGCACACATTCACATATGCACACGATCTATGACCTTGGCCATTGACCTGCATGCCCATTGGTGTTCCCGTCATGACCCAAACTGTTCGACATAGACCCACGTCCAAATAGGAATGTCGTTGCATAGTGCTCTGCGGCGTTGATTGTGTTTCGTAGACTCCTCTTCACACTCCTTCCTCTTGCTTCTGGTTCGCGAGGGTCTGCGTCGGGGGCCATAGTGGGTGATGCAGGAGGGTATATCTCTGGAGAATTGGTCTGCATTGTCGCCGGGGATGGAAGTTCGCGATGGGGCCACGGAACAGAAGGTTCTACTGTGGTAGGGGGCTCTGATACCAGGGTCCCTTGTCCCTGATACATATCCAAGGAAATTCCTGCCGAGTGCATGACTTGGGTGATGCCTTGTGAGGTAGGGGTAATTGTACCGTGAAGCGAAGCGCCAGGTGGGAAAGCATGTCTAGGCATAGAGTTCATGTGCCCCGAATGCCCAACAGTACCCCTGCCGTGCCCAATCTCGGCATAGACATAGTCCAGTGTCATCGCTTCAGCGCCTCCCGACGAAGACGAGAGATCGTGATATGTTCGGAAGAAAGCAGCGCCATTCGACTGCGTCGTTCCGGTACTACGATGGGAACCAATGTCACTGGGTGTTGGGGAGGTGGACACCTCAATCACTGGTTGATGTCCAAATCCCTGTGAGCGTCGCTGCGCGCTAGGAGCACCTGCGACGGATTGCATGACAGCATCTTGAACTACAACCTGGGACGAAGTCGGCACGGCGGCGGTCAAACCGCCAAATGGCGGAGGCACTTGGCTGGGTCGCAGCGTCAGGTTGCGCTGTATGGGTACGTCAAGTGCGGGCGACGTAGAGTTAGAAGTTGATTGGATTGGCTGAACGACTGGGGCATCTACGTCACGGTAGTGAAAAGGCCCATCGTGCAAAAAATCTTCATCGACTTCAATATCGCCTTCATTGCCCGTCTCCATCTCGACGTCTTGAGGGACCTCATTGAAACCCTCGTCGAAGTCATCATCATATTCCGTTTCTTCATCATCCCCGTTCATGTCTTCTGTGATGGTATTAAACAGATCTGTCAAGAAAGATCTGAGTTTTGAGACGCCGTTTCCGGAATACACGCAGAAAGCTAGACGCTGGCTCATATTGAATTCCTGCACTCGGTGTGAGGAGCAGCGAAACTTGAATTCAATTTCCAACGCACCTGTGGAGGTTGTCTACAGAACTGCTGCAGCTCCGGTTTGCGAAAAGAGGGTATCCCGGTCAAGCTCAAGTGTGTAAGCTTGTGAAGCTTTTGAAGAAGAAAATGGACTGCCATCACAGAGATTTGGTCGCAGTACGAGAGATGAATGCGTTCCAGAGTGTTGAAACGCTCCGCAAGAGCATAGACCGCTTCATCAGTCAGGTTACTGACTCGCACGAGACCAATACGGCGAAGCTTGGGTAAACTAGCCAACTCGAACACGGACATGTCGGTAAGAAGTGTACAATCTGGGAACAAGGTGAGGCTAGGCGCATCAAAGGAAGCGTGCAACCTACTTGCAAAGTCTACATACCGCAGTCGTGTACAGCATCTTGCGAGGGATTTGATGGATCTGTCGGTTATGTTCGCGGCGTGGCCAAGGTGAAGGTAGTGCAAATGTTTGCCGAGAAGGCAGATGTTCTCGACTGTACGATCGGTGAGGTGCGTACACTTGGACAGGACAAGGTTTCTAATCTTTGGTGCGTGCGATATGATGCCGTCGACAGCATCATCGGTGATGAGTGAGCAAGAAGTGAGGTCGAGCATACGAAGGTGATCCAAAGGTTTGGAAAGAAGGAGAGGGGGAAGCTCCTCGGAGGGTCGGGGAGGTAGGAAGGCACGAGGAATGTTGTCACCCCGAAGGGGCGCAGGGAATGCTGCGTCCGTGAGTTCGGTGCATTGGGAGAGTCTCATCTCCCGCATATGAGTTGAATGGGACCAAAGATCGCGGACAGAGATGTCCGTAATACGTTTGCAGTTGTTGAGATCGATTTCGAGGAGGAGGGGGCAAGACTTGGCTAGGGCAGAGACGGGGGCATCTGTGACGTGCTCGAGACCACTAAGCTTGACGCGGCGGAGAAGAGGACAGTTTGCAGCGAGGGCAAGGACACCGACATCGGTGACGTTTTTGCAACCGCTGAGGTTGATGCCCTGAAGACGTTTGGAAGCAGCGGCGAGACCGGCGATGACAGTGTCGGACGTTTTGGTAACGCCCGTGAGGTCGATTGCCACCAGATTTGGTAAGCAGGGGAGGACACGCGAGAGGGCATCATCGGAGATGGCATGGCAGTTGACAAGGGTGAGACGCTCAAGCCGATCACACTGGGCGAGGCGGCAGAAAAGGGCATCGGTAAGGTCGGCGCCTAAGAAAAGGAAGTTGAGACGACGGATGAAATGGGCGTAGGTGAATGTCTGGTCTGCACGGGTGAGAACCCGCATCATCTTGACGAGGGTGGAGAGACGGGTGAAGCTGGGCCTGTGCCAAAGGAGCTCTACGGAACACTCGCACCAGGAACGAGAGACGAGGAGGGCATGATAGAGATCACGCTGGGAGTGGAGATGCTTGAGGATGTGAATGAGGACCTCGGGGGGAAGGTGGGACATGGGGGAGTGTGAGGGCGGCGCCCCGAGGTGGTGGTAACGCGAAGCCCATTGTGCGGGAGAGACGATGGCGGAGAGGGAGTGGGAAAAGATTGTTGATTTGGCTGGATCGTCGTCGTCGTTGTCGGAGAGCGACGTCGTTGACTGCGCCGGGGACGTGTGTCGGTAGACGAGTCTCGATGGCCTCATGACGGACGGACGGGGTAGACAAGCCTGAGGGGGAGGGTATTACTCGTCCAGACCGTGAGAATATCCTGCTCGATATGGCTGATCCACTGCCCCCACCTGGCCCCGACCACTACGCCGCCCGCCGCGCCCGCTGGCTCGCGCCTCCCGACACTCCTCCCCAACCACGGCGCGCGCCCTCCTCGCAAGCCCGCCTCCAGCGTATTCTCAACCATCCCGATCCACACAGCGATCCCATCTGGAACCGCGGCATCGACCAGGTCTGGACGGGCCTCAGCAAAGGGAACAGGCTCAAGCACCGTTTGCCCATGAACCTCGTAGTATGTTCACCGCTTCCACTGCCCCCTCCTCCTACAATCCACCCCCAGCTAAAGATCATCCACGCCGCGTGGCGTCGGGACCCAGAAACATGGCCCGAGGGTGCAGGAGTCCCAGACTCGGACGAGTCTTGCGCCGTCACATCCACCATTGGCCTCGTGCCACCTCGCCAGACGCCGGGCAGCCCGTCTACTGAGCCACCTTAGTTCGCATAGACTCTGTAGTTATATTGCTAGACTTGTACACCGACTGACCATGCGCATTGTCTACGTCCGCTTTCCCCCAACTTGCTTCGATGCTCGCCCGTGGGTGTATTGTAATGTCGTACTCTCGTAGGAGTTCCTTTCGGTCGCTGATAATATTGTTACGTGCCATGTAGAACCTCACGCGGGGTAGACAGTGGCGAGTCGTCCCGGAACGAGTCTTCATGCGGTCATGTTCGCGATGGAGGTGACACCTTGTCTCAGCGAGTCAGTCCGAGCCTCTGTCGTCAATCACTGTAGCCCACCAAAATCACACCGTCTCCCCGGACGAAAAGCATGTCCATTTTTCTTTTCGCAACCTTCTCAAGCTATCAGTACCACTCGCACCATCCAGCAGCCCTCCCACCTTTACAGTACCTTGGACTTCGAGGCTTCCATCAACAGGATCCACGATCATGATTGTCTCTTCGACATCACTGAGAATGAGGTTCATGTGTCCATCGTATGCCTGACCTCAGCGATTAAGCCCAGTACACGTAGAAAGGAGAGGCGACGCACGTGTAAAATCCCTGTCAGCTCGCGATCGCCTCGTAGCTTTACGAATACTCGCTCGCTGAGCGACAGTCGTATGAGATCAAAAGGTTCCTGTATACCTGTAGATGAGGGATCCATGCAACCTATGAGTTTGATTAGTCAGCATACATGTCATTTTCAGTGCGGGCGCCAAACAACTCTGTCCTCAACGTCCGCTTGCCCTTCGCGATGCCGGTAAGCCCCTTCATTATACGCGTCAAACGTATTCATGATCTGGTTCAGAAACATTACTGCGACTATTGTGATGTATTTTTGACCCATGATTCAGCCTCAGGTATCTCTCTCGTCGTATGGCGTTCGTCGCATCTCTGACTGTATGTTAGTCCGCAAGGCTCACAACAGCGGTCGCAATCATCTCGCCAATGTCCGGGACTACTATGCATGTCGGGCTATCTTTTATCTCCAAACGAGTTTTCTCTCTAACTTCGTGTTTCAGCACTTGGGCACGACAAGGCTCAAAACATTATCGACCAGATCACAGCAGCTTACGAGAGTGGAGGTGGACCCCCTCCAGGAGGTTTCGGTTTTGGCCCTCAACACCTAGTAGGACCATCTACATTCGGTCCACCACCCGCCGGCTTTGGCGGCCCAGCTGCCCCGTTCCGTGTGTAGTCAATCTTCCACTACCTTAACCTGTTCCGACAAACACCCTCATAGCTCGTCCCCCATTCCCTCCTGGGCCTATGCCGCCCCCAGGGGCCATGGGTCCGCCTCCTGGTGGTCCTCCTCCGTTCCCTCCGGGCTCCATGCCTCCCCCTAGCTCCTTCCCCGGTGGTATGTGCGCGAACTTCCACCTCTGAATCGATGGTCATTGACTATTATCCAGGTGCACCGCCATTCCCTCCCAATGGTCCTCCCGGTCCAGCTAGCAATGTCCCTCCCTTCCCTCCTGGTGGTAACTTTGGTCCTCTTCCGTCTGGAGGTGGGCCTGCACAGGCTGGACCACCTGGCGCAGGCAGTGGGACTCCGAGTAACGCTGGCCCTGGCGGTATGCATCCTGATAGAATGCGTATGATGAGTTCTGGAAGGTGATAAGTCTTCATGTTCTGCTGTAGAGTGATGTGGTAGATATAATACGAGATACATGCTCGGTATGCAAGTATTGCATGAGGATGATCTACTTCATGTCTACTATTACAACGATGGGTATCCTTGATAATTCCGTTAGAGAAGATCAGGCTCGGCAGAAAACAAGCTATGATTAACCGACTACATCGTGATTACGGCTTAGGTATGAACAAACGTATACGCCTCGGTGGAACGACAAAGTCAGCCTGATTGTGACTTTGGGTTCACATAGTGGAGACAGTCAGCAGCAAATGCCCTGCTCATTGCAGCGCATGATTTGCTTTGGATTTCCACACAGAATGGTTCAAGTTGACCGTCCTCAATCATCCGGCCAAGGTCGTTCTCTGAGTACTTCCCATTGCAGCGCTTCCTAAGACGTGCAACGAAGATTTTCTTTCCCTGGAACTATCATTAACAGCATTCAAGGCTGTGTACTGTGAAATGAGCCATACTCTGTCACTTGTTGATTTCCAGATAGGCATTTGAGGTATAAGTGTCCATACATGAGCACCAATGTAATACCACAAAGTTTGGCCTGCCTTATCCTAAGTATGATATCAGAAGGACTACAAAGGTCAGATATATGCTGACACACCTTCCTGGGGGAAAGCGTGAAGGTATGAAGCGTATTGTTTTTTGGGATGGCTGATCGAATGTACATTGCTGTATCCTGGTTGTCTGCAGGTGATCCCCAGTCAAACAACACAGATATTGAAGGCCCATCCATTGCAATCGGCTCATAGATAAACGCCATGTTGTGTACAATCTGGACGCGAAAGCAAAGGTCATCCATTTGTGTGAGACTGAGCTATCGTCAGTTGATCGATCCATTAGCATTCTGCGAGCCATCGTACAACTCACCTCTCCAGTGAGCATAACTAACAAGAAGTCAATTCCACAATTCAATGGCATGGCCCCGACCTATGATCAAACACGTACCATATCCTCATCAAGGGTCAAACGGTTTCTAAGATCTGCCCAAGGTATTGGACATACGACTTCTGCACTGTTGGGTGTGCGCATCGTTGACATACGCCAGCCCTCATCCAGGTTCACGGCCGCCTTGGGTGTAGCGAGCGGTCTGTAGGGTTGGGCCGGAGGTGTGGGATATCCGTCGCTAGCGGAGAGATATGTCGATTTGGGTGAGTTGCTCAGACTCGGCAGTATCCCATCATCTGGCTGGATAAATTGGAAGTTAGAAGGCAATCGCCATGCATGTTTCAGGCATGCTACTTTACCCCCAGTTCCTCCAGAAGTTCAACCATGGCACGGCGAACAAGTTTCAGCTTGCGCTCAACGTTACCCTCCCTGCTGCTTCGTGCAACCTGGCGGCTTTCCACACTCGGCCGCGCCTCAAGCTCCGCAACGCGAGCTCTCCACATTGCGGTTTCATTGGTTGATTCAACGACTACATCGCTGAACTCCCCGCCGATACGGGAAAGCATGGCGGCTATTTGTGCCAGCTGATACGAGGTTGACCCATTGACTGAGGGAGTCGGGCCAGTGGGAAAGAACGTACCTCATCAAGGCCAGCTCTCACCCTGGTCCGGAGAGAAGGTGCTTCAGAGGTGGCATGCACCGTGCTGTTTGCCATTGCTCTGTGTGGTTGAGTGAGATGTAGTTGATAGGCCAACAGCTACTGGAACTGGATGGTCACAAAAAGGCAACGATGAAGATCGGCCGCCAGCCTAGCGAACGAGGGGCTCATCGTGGTCCCTTGGTGTTTGTTCCTTTTAGTTAGTATGTAAGTTCAATTCAACCATCGTTTGATGTCGACAAATTACCTCACCTCGTTTTTTGCGGCCGCCTTCGTCCAGCTTCTAAAATCATACCTTGGACACGCACCCGCTTTTCCTGCCTTATCGATGAACTCGGGAAAACGGACCATGGCAGAACTGTCTAAACAGGCTCTGTCCGTGAGAGCACCAGTCGTCGACATTCACACTCATGTCTACCTTCCGCGGTATGCTGAAGAGTTACGTGCTCGCTCTTCAGCACCTCGTATATACACCCGGACGAGTGCAGAAGGCCAACCAGAAGAGCGACTATTGATCCTGGACGGTGAACCCGGAGTCGGCCGTCCTGTAGGATCTCAGGTGGGTAGTCGAGCTCCTCCAAGATCCGATCTACGTAGTACCATGCTGATCCACGGAGCTCTGAAAGTATTGGGACCGGGATCAAAAACTGCAGTTCATGAAACGACACGACATTGATATCTCCTTTGTCAGGTCCTCGATATAGCTGTATCTTCTGTGGCCTTTTCAATCCTGACATTCCCTTGTGGGCAGCTCGGCAAATCCATGGCTCGATTTCTTACCCCCAGAGCGTGCACATGTTCTTGCGCAGGAATTGAACAATGATTTAGAGAAATACTGCTCCACGTCGCCCGAGGCGGAAGGTTTTCCAGGTCTCAACTCGATATATGGTTTTGGGTTGCTTCCTCTTGTCCCCGGCGTTGCCGTATCATCGGTACTTGAGATCATCAAGCAGATCAATATATTGCCTCACCTATCGGGTATCATTATGGGCACGAGGGGTGTGGGCAACGGTCTGGACGATGAGACACTAGAACCCGTGTGGGATGCTCTCCAACAAACGAAACTTATCGTCTTCATCCACCCCCATTACGGTGTCGATCCCAAATCCTTTGGGGATAAGGCGAACGGCCATGTTCTTCCATTGGCTTTGGGATTTCCATTCGAAACCACAATTGTAAGCTGGATCACTCGTCCGGAAATCCCCCTCACAAGCATCGCAGGCAATAACTCGGCTTATCTTAGCCGGCGTTTTGGACCGTTACCCGAACCTTCGTCTGCTCTTGGCCCACTCGGGTGGTGCTCTCCCTCAATTATCATCTCGTCTCGCCTCGTGTATCGCACACGATCCCGCAGTCGCGAAACGGCTGAAGCATGATGCAAGATACTATCTTGGCAAACTTTATTTTGACGCCGTTGCGTATGGGCCAGAGGAACTAGGTTTTGTGTGCGAGGTCATCGGACGAGCAGAAGCGTACAGTGCTACGGGCGGAGAGTACGATGCGGAAGTTGGAAGCACCAGGTTGTTGTTTGGCACTGACCATCCATTCTTCCCACCTCTTGAGGCCTCCCAGAAGTGGCGAAGTGTTGAAGACAACCTGAAGGCAATAAGGAATGTGCAGATATGGGCGGACTCCGCGCGTGCTAACGTCCTTGGACTGAACGCACTGAAGTTATTCGGTTTGGGGTGTTGAACTATTAATCATAGCCCTACCCTTTACTTCGGTACCTGTATCTTCAAACTGAAGTCTATGTGCTGCACGGACTGATGAACAACGCTCGTGCTCAAGACATCGATCTCTGCGTGACAGAGTGAGCAGAACCGAGACACGAATGCTCAGTCTACGCACCCTTGATTGCACGCTCCTGCAAGTTACTCTCCGTGATGTTTCCGCTCGATTCAAACAGAAAATTCCGTTTACCCGCCCACATCTCTTTCAGCTTGCGTGCAACGCTCACGAGCTCATCCCCTTCCATGTTGTCGAGCATAACTATGTCAGCTCCAGCGTCAATCGCTTCATTGGCTTCCGCTTCTGAACCGACCTCCACCTCAAGGCGTTTACTGAATCCTCCGACAGAACGTGCCCGTTGGATTGCAGCTGTGATAGAACCTTGGCCGTGTTTCAGATGAACCTTGGCGGAAGAGTATTGGAGGACAACTTGCCAGCTGACCAAATATGGTTGTCCTTGAGCATGATCATACTCGACAAGTCGTGACGATGGGGGTCGATTCCACCGACGATCATGCCGTACTTTTCGACCAGTCGGAAACCTTAAAAAACGATGTGAACGCAGGGAAGTTGTAAGGAACAGCACAAATACCGGGTGTCGTCTTTCGCGTGCCAGCAATGATTCCTTCGTACCCATATGCCCTTGTTAAATCCTTGATCCGCTTCGACCTGCCAATCGCAGGGTTGGGGATGCCGTTGGTCTGAGGAGGGACAACACTCACTGGGTCGCAATTCCGCTACATCTTGCAAGCAGGTTGAGCGCAATTCTTTCGCCCAGAAGGAGGTGTCGAACTTTCCCTTTCACGGTTGCGACACGCTTGATAGGTTCGAATGTCTCTCCTTCTTGCATGTGCCATTCGACCCTGTGAGAGTCGACGATACGGTTATCGAACGGGCGGATTAGGGGGTTACATACTGGCATCCGAGTTGGCGGAAAATCTCGGTGACGAAAGGGACGCCCGCAAGTACTGCGGGTTGTTTCCCCTTTCCGAAGAGGACTGCTTCCCGCTCAGCCTCCCCGACCACATATCCTGCGTAGTCGAAAGACGGGGTGTCCTCAGCGAGCCAGGCGCTGATTTGTGTCGTCCAGCTAGGCGGTAACAAGTGTGCGAAATCGTGCATGTCAATACTGTCACTGAGAGTAAGACCGTTGCCAGGCAAGCCTTTGGACCGTCTTGGATTGAGGGGTGAGATAATCACGGGCTTGTTTCAGTTCGCCAAATCGGAACATAATATAAGTCCATAGTGCATAACTAGATACCCAAGGCTACGCCGTGAAAGAGGATGTAAAAGACCAGACAACCACAATGTTTACATAGATGATTAGGGTTAGAAGAGTGCAGTAATGAAAGCTGTCAATGCAGCAATTGCGGTAAGCAAGCCAACCCGAGTGTCTGCATCGAGAGACGCAGCGCTGACTCCACTAGGCGTAGTGCCAGTAGCTGAGCTGGAGACACTTGAACCAGACGCGGAGCTCGTTCTATAGCAGACGGGGGTGAGGTGACGAATATCAAGATATAGCTCAGACGCTCACTGGGCCGACGCAGCAGAGGTCGTAGACGAGCTGGAAGAGGCTGCAGACGAGCTGGAAGAAACTGCGGTGATGTCGAACTCGCTAGACTGAGCGAGTATACTGTTTAGGTGTTGGGCATCTTGAATAAGATTAACACGGTAGCCAGAACCCGAAGGCCAGCCTCCACTGGGAGGGGTGCACAAAGCGATGCCAGCTGTTCCGTCGACGAGGTTATTCAAGACTTGGTCAGAAGTGCTATTCTGTTGTTCGGACGCATCAATGGCGCACGAAGGAATGCAAGCACACAGTGACTCACTACGTTCGTCAGGACTGCTGTGAAGTTGAGAGGGTCGGTGTTGACGCGATCCCACTTGAGATAATTCGGACCGGTGGTGTTCCAGTTTTGGCCGTCGCTAGGGAAAGTGACCTGGTACGCGAAAGCCGAGGCGACAGACAAGAGGACGCTGGCGAGGATACGCATGGGGTAGACGAGGTGCGGGTGGAAGGCAAGAGGGTAAATAAAAGGCCCAAGGACTTAAATAAAAGGACCAAGGACTTAAATCGCCGCCTTGAGAGGTGCATGCACTGATCGGTGGTGTCTGTTTCCCACGAGACCTGTACAAGGGACATTACAACTTGAGAATTATTACACTTGGCCTTACTGCAACTGAGACACTTACGGACCCCTGTACGTGAGCGCGTGCCGAGGCTGGACTCATTCTCGGTGCCAAGTATTGACGGTCGCAAGTTGCCAAATTGACATGTGTACATCCACCTCCAGGCATTGGGCACCCGACGAAAGGGACCATGTGATGATCTCGACACATCAACCTACGGTCACCGGTCACCGGTCACCATCGTGGACTACATCTACCAACCATGTCCATGTCCGTTTACATCGGGAGACAGACCATTCCCAAGCGACCGCTAATGATAGCAGCAGGCAGAAGCTTTGGATCCGTGGTCAGGCACCCGCGGCCAACGTGGTCTCAGCATCAGCCCAAAGGTCCCTTTGACCCCAATGTACAGCAACCGCAGTATAGACCATCCAGCAGGACGCGTCTGACATGCGCGTCGTGTTTTCCGTGGGCACAGGTCGCTCGCCTCTGTACCTTTGGATGAGCCCGAGGCAGGCACGAGCAAGCTTGCGCAGGAGATTCATCTCGTCAGCAGACAATTGATCCTCTATTTTGGCGAGAAGGGCGAAAATCCATCGCCCGTGGCTGACTGAGATGGCCGCCCGTGGGTCGCTAGGATTCTGGAGATAGACGTCTATCCAATGGGTGAAGTACATCAGCAGGTGAATTGACACTCGCTGTGCCATGAAGTTAGCGAAAAGGGTGGGATTAAGAAGCAAATGCCCATACATGATCAATTTCCCTTAGGTGACTCGGCGTAACTTCGGGGGGCGAAAGTGGCTCGGTGCGCCCTCCATGAGCTTCCCCTAATGGGATCGAGGGGGCCGGGTACGATGCACTCGATGATCCCGCACTTTGGACAAAGTGGGTAGTACTTGGGTCACTCCGTGATAGCGATAAGTCGTCAAAGTAAGCGACCGGAAGTTGGGAAAAGTCTCTTGACTCCACCTCACGGAGGCTCGTCGCATCTCCATGCAGTACAGCCTCAGTGGGGTCGGCACATGCTTGCACGCGGTACGGCACGCTGGGTTTCTTCCGCACAGACCGGGCCCCCGGACTCCATGCTGACTCAGGATGGCCAGCGAGAAACCTCCACCATGCATCCCTATCTTTCTTTTCCGGAATTTCCTTCCTTCCTGAGCCTGAATGAGCGTGGTCAACGTGGATTGTTGCCTGGTTCACGTTCTGCGCCATATGAATACAAGTAAAACGCCAGCCTGAACTCACGTACCATTCTCAGATTGGAGAAGTGCCTCTGGAACGAGATCCTCCATTTCTCGCAGGGAAGCACATTGGTGGAGGGGGGTGTAAACGTGTGCGCAACCCTTGTCTCGGTCACTTCATATGGGTTTGGTACCCGGGTAACGTGGGGTAACCGACGTGCATCTCGTCTACGGACTCAGTGAGCACAAGTAAGATCCGGGGTGAAATTGCGACCATACCTGACCAAGAACAGGTACTGCATCCCATCCTGTGGTTCTTGATCAAAGTCGTGAGGGAGGTTTGCGACAGGGAGGTTTTGTTTCCCTGGTGTTATTTCGTCCGAATCTGAGTCGCTCAGTTCGTTCCGTTTTCGCTTGCTCACCATGGCGCCAGACGAGGAAGGTCCGTAGCACGAAAGGCTCCTGTCGAGCGACGGCGTGAGAAAACGCACTTCAAGCAACACCCAACTATTAGCGGAAGCATCCGCGCCCATATACCATGGTCGCCGAGGATGATGTCGACATGGAGAGTCTGCAGGCTCAGATCGATATGTCCATGTCTTTTGCGCACAATCTAGTCACGTCTTGGATAAAACCTGCTCACTTCGCGCAACTTGGGTCCAGTGGCGGGAACCCAACGCAAATACTCCATGAAGAACTACGCCGGCCCCCAAGGTACCCGACGACGTTATGCGTGTTATAAGCTCACAAACGAAACCTGCGTAGATTGGGTGTCGGTGCACCTGTTCCTACGGCACCACCACTAGCTCATGAGGTCTTCAAACTACAGCGTAGACTGGGCAAGAACCGGGCAAAACACGAGGATATCATGAAATCGCAACCGCAAGATTGCTCCAAGTCAGATGATGAAGAACATAAAGGGAGACCTGCTAAGCGGAAACCGAAGGTGGACCCATTTGGGTACGAAGGCAGCAAGAAAAAGAAAAGAACAGCCGATCCGGGAGCCAATCAACATCTCTTTGTTGAGAGTGTCTCTAAACGCTCGCTTTTCCTGGCCAAGGATCCGATTTCAGGGGAGCCCCCAAAGCACAGTCAGGGCTATGCCATTTTGTCCTTGGTGCAGTATGGTAATTGGAACTCGTCAGATTCATCCTCCGGAAAGGCAAGCCTGCAGACGGACCCGGCCGGTCAACAGTCCCCCGTGATCGGAGAAGCTCAACCAGCAATGTTGCTTCCTTCACCGCCTATGAGACTGTCTGCTCAGTCTGCGTTTTCCTCGAGTCCGACTGCCGCGACTGTTTCCTCATTTTCGAAGCCATCCCAGGAAACTTACGGTGCGCCTATAATTCTGTGATTTCTGTCCACGTATTTGCCTCATTCTTCTCTGGACCCTACAATTACAAAATCAAACACCAGCATCCAGCCACACTGATTCTGTCCCCATATCTGACAAAGCTAACCCACTTGCCATCCCGTTACTAAATCTTGATGGCCCACCGGAACCCATCGATAAGCCTGGTCACACCAGCAATTTGAGTCATCCCAGAAGAAAGCGGAAAAGGCGCAAGAAGAAAGCCCAAACCATTAATGGTAGCATGGGGGACCACTTGCATTAAGCACATATGTCAAGAACCCCAACTGTTCCCGGTTTGGTCTATCTCAATACCGATACGTCGCATTGGGACCGTGACTCTGAGCGTCGCAGAGGATTCGAGTCTATCCTGAGTCGAGGAATATCTACTACGGGCAGGCTGCTGTTCTCAGTGGACCACGCACTCGCGGTCAGTTTCTAACTCCAAGTATAGTATGCAAGTTATCTGTACACGTAAATATGTGTCCCAAGGATAATAAATACGCAATGCTAGCGGCTACCAGACTAGACTGGTGCAGTGGATCGCCGTGTCTTTGCAGCTCGCACAATGTCCCTCCGACTGCTATGGGAAGCCTTTCGTGAGCTACGTGGAGTATGCTCTCCTGTTCCCCCGCGGTTATGACTAGATCGCCGGCTGTTGGCGCGAGTAGATCTTGGCGAGTGTGTTGGTGAAGTGAGACGTCGAGAGCCTGTGCGACTAGGACGTTTGGCGGAGGAGTGTTGAGGACCGCGAGGCAGCCCTTTCGGGGCTTGTCGTCGCTGCCCCTTCTTTCCGGGTGAGACTGACCACAGACAGAAGAAAGATGTCAATACTCCTCCCGCCTTGACCTGGCGAACAGTCTTTCGCTGCTTTTTCGACTCTCGCATGGTTTTGGCGTCGCGTATTTCGCGTATGCCTTCCCTGCGAAGGCGTTCGTTACCACTGAAAGTAGCACGCCATTTGACAAGCCAGCCGTGCACTATCGAAGGCTTTGGGCGACTGCGGCGGCGGCCGTCAGAGTGATAGTGCTTATTCGGAGCTAAGAAACGGTGGGGCAAGTCAAGTCAAGAGGACGTACTGAAGACTTCCACTCGATCTGGAGCATCCTCTGATGCCGGAGTGGGACGATGGGTAGATGGAAAGCTTGGGTGTGGCGGTTGGCACGGGTCCATATTTATGGACGCCTGTGCTAGATCCGTAACATATATGTTCTCCACGTGACAGATATCTCCGACATTGTGGCGAGTGATGGCGGTGGACTCTGGGCCCAGTGGCCTGCCACGTGTTGGTGGCCTCCGCCTCCCTCATCGTGCAGAACACACGCAGCCGTCCATTCCGCTGGCACGTTTACCGTCCAAGACACAGTCAGGGCCTGAGAGTCCGACACCCTTGTTATGTTCCCATACTTACCGCCTCGTGGAGATTGCGCCCGCAACGTTGTTCGGCAAAATGGTAATGTGGTAAAGGCGTGTTCTCGCACGGCCGTCGTTTAACGAGGGCATCCGGAGCGCCGTGGCAAAAGTGAAATGGAAGTCGTCCAAGTTTTTGGGAGAGATGGAGAGCAAAAGTCAGGTGAGCGAGCCCGGAGAACGATTCCAACGTTCTGCTCGTTATATCTACCGCTAATCGATTGCATGGGTGCATGCCCCACGGTTGACCCGGGACCCTCGCGGGCGATGCGGGACGCACCAGGTACGCGTTCTCGCCTGGAAATTGTCAACGTCACTG
Source organism: Pulveroboletus ravenelii (assembly GCA_038090235.1). Taxonomy (NCBI): domain Eukaryota; kingdom Fungi; phylum Basidiomycota; class Agaricomycetes; order Boletales; family Boletaceae; genus Pulveroboletus; species Pulveroboletus ravenelii. The sequence goes on from JBBPMH010000015.1 coordinate 101,984, forward strand.
CACGGCATTTATTGGGACAGGGGAAGGATATGTTTGACCTCCAAGCAGGTTCTGTCGTCCACGTTCAGCTCCGGACACGGTTACCTCGACATCCGGGCGTGCCTCTGCAAATACAGGCTTATGTTTGTCAGACATGGCCGTATATAGTCTTGTGCTGGGAAATTTATTGCGCAAATTACCTTAAACTGCAATGAAGAGAAGCACAGGATCAGCTTCACGGCTTTCCCGGATACGGAACTTGCACACCCTACAGCTTCATCGTCTCGTTTCTGGGAACGCGTTAGCGACCGCCATTGCGTCATTGCGTCGGTGGCGGTGAGCGCGCCTTGGTGCAATTTTCATTCTGAGCACTCTGTTTGCAGCATCGCATTTCGACTCTCCTTCTGAGCGGGTCCCCCTGGCTGTGAAGATGTCATTTCTTCACACTGCCATTGGGCATCATTGGCGAACCTCTGCTCGTAAATAATTGGCGCGTACGGTTACTCGATTCTCCGAGTCGCCTGCCATGGCTAAACGCTCGAGTCTTTCCGAAACTACAAAACCAACAATGTGTCGAGGTACCGTCTCGGACATTCTAACAGAAGTTCCAGACCCCTCAGCCAGGAACGATGGGCTGGAAGAACGTCGATACAATCATCCCAAGTAGGCTGTATCTCGGAAAGTATGACGTTTATTATCTCCGTGACGTACCACATCCTGATCCATCTGGTGTTTCCAGCATCCACGCCGCCAGATCACCGCGGTCGTTAACAGAACACCGGATTACTCATATTGTGTCCGTTTGCAACGATCCAATCCCCGCTGAAATTCCCGAATCTGGCATCGTTCATCTGCGCATTCCTGTTGAAGACGTCGACTTTGCCGATCTTTTGATTTGGCTCCCCTCTGCTTGTCAGTTCATAGAACGAGCCATTGCAGCCGAAGGCGTTGTTCTCGTGCATTGCAACCAGGGCCTGACCCGGAGTGCGACGGTAGTCGCTGCATACTGTAAGCTAATACAATCCATCCCGAGGTTCTCTCGCTGAAACACTACAGTGATGCGCACGCGCCGAATCGATGCTGCACAGGCAATGTCGGTAGTTCGACAGGGTTAGTTGTTGTCGCGTTACCCGTCAGCTGTTTCTGATACGAATCTGGTTGCTAGCACGAGAGCAAGTCTGGTTCAACGCCGGGTTCCATGAACAACTCGTCCTGTTTGAGCTCTGCGGATATCAACCCAGCCCAACGCATTCATACTATGTTGGGTGGCGCCAGAAATTGGATGCTCATCTGGCCGGATAGGCTAGACAGGTATATCTCACTGCCGTGCGCCGTGAGCGGTTAGGGGGAGCGCTGAAAGTAGAGCGCATTTTGTTCTCCAGATGCTTTCTCGCTTACTGTACAAAGGAAACCAGGTCTAATTGCATCTCTCACTAGAATTCTAGAGTTGGATCATCACTGTTCTTGTTCCGTCACTTTGTTGGATTAGCAGTGTCACTTTACATTCTTCACTACCAGTCTGTCATCACTATCATCTCATTGGTCTTGTTAGCCAGCATCTGTTTCTCTCTTCCAGTTCACAATAGATGGGTTGCTTTGTCTCATAAGATAGATTGCCTGTGTCCGGTCAAAGAACGCTGTCAATCTCATCCTTCGTCGAGACTTCCACGTGACAACGAAGTCAATCAACTCAGCCCTGCGTCAGTATCCGCGCACGCAGCGATCGAACGCCTGCTTTAAACTGTAACATATTCGATCATATGAGTTTAGATATCTGCCCCACTTGATGGCTCGCGGTTGGGTCACTCAGTTGATTTGGAAGCCGCGCACACCGGGAGTAGGTCAAGTTCGCCGCGTGCCGGTTCAAATTCGATGTCTGGCGCAACATGGAGCTCGGCGGGACCGTCGAACAACTAGCGCACGCACCGAATTTCCGTGGCATAAGTTACCAGATCGTGTTGTATACAGGTAAAGACGCTAACGGAGAGTCTTTTTCATTTCGTTCCAGGGACCGGCGTGCCACCTGCGGAGTTCAAAAGGCCGTTCTCACACGTTACCCTGCCAAACAGCAAACTTGCTCTTTACCTCCAGCTTACAACTCGACAGACCACTTGCCTTTCCTCCTCGTCCTCTCAACATCATGGGTCTCTCGGTCTCGCGTCTTCTTTCTACTCTGTTCAAAAACAGGGAAATGCGTAAGCATTATATTTAGCTAGTCCCCCACTTATTCACCGTCGTCATCTTTTCTAGGTATCTTAATGGTATGGGCGTACGATACCCTTTGCCCCAGACTACCCTGTTAATTTGTCTACGTAGGTTGGTCTTGATGCCGCTGGTAAAACTACCATTCTCTACAAGCTTAAGCTTGGCGAGATTGTGACTACGATTCCTACGATTGGTAGGCACATGATATGCCGTGGTCGGCTTGATTTTCTTACAGTCCATAGGCTTCAATGTCGAGACTGTCGAGTACAAGAACATCTCGTTCACCGTGTGGGATGTTGGAGGACAGGACAAGATCCGCCCTCTCTGGAGGCACTGTGCGTTGTCGATGTTCCGTATCGTGTAGTCCTGACTTGCCTATCTACTCCAGATTTCCAAAACACGCAAGGAATCATCTTTGTTGTCGACTCGAATGATCGGGAACGTGTCTCGGAGGCCCGCGAAGAGCTTCAACGGATGCTGAATGAGGACGAACTTCGGGATGCTCTTCTTCTTGTCTTCGCCAACAAGCAAGATCTTCCCAATGCAATGAATGCCGCTGAGATCACCGATAAACTTGGCCTCCAGGCTCTCAGACAGCGAACGTGGTACATTCAGGTCAGTGACCAGATTTACAGTGACGTGTTCGGGACTGATGGTTGACGTGGAAGGCCGCTTGCGCCACATCGGGTGATGGGCTGTACGAGGGCCTTGAGTGGCTGGCGACCAACATCAACAAACGGAGGGTATGAGCCAGAGTAAATCCTATTTGAGTTGGTTCCGTGTGTGCACATGCCTGGCCATCTTTCCTCACGACGTCGAATGATACACCGTTTTACTATTAAATCACTGCCTCGGGACCCACCCTTGTCTACTTCCCACGCCTTCATGGCGAGCGTGTCTCTACTTGGTGTTTCAATGCAAGTATGCTATAGATGTTCACACCTTTTCTCATTACGCTAGCCTGGAATAAACCCAACGACAGGTTTATGTGAGGCACATCCTCTGCAACATCTCCGCCTCCCTCCTGCGTTTTTCACCTCTTTCCTTGGAAGGGCTATCGCGGCGAGTAGCCCCATACCTGGCAAGTTTCTCCAAAAGTGCCTGCAGCCTTTTTGGCTTGACTTCGCCGTAGGACGCTTGTCGAATGCTCGGATTCAGATAATCCTGTACTGTGTCTGTGAGGATAATCTTGGCCATCTGCAGCCCCCGTCAGAGCAGTAAACCATTGAGGTCAGAATACACACCAAGTGCAACTCGGTGAACGACGAGTTGAGGTGCCCTCGCCCTATCCTATTAATCTCGCCTTCCAGGAAGGTCATATCGGTCACTATGTTGGCAATCGCATTTTCATTCATCGCTTGCACTTCGGGGCCGATCACAAAGTTCTATGCCATGTTCATGTCAGTAAGGAACCAATAACCAGCGGAGCGTTTACCATAAAACACTCAGCGATATACCCTACAGCACCCTTGTATACATCGTCCTTGTAGGTGTCCCTGAGTGAGAGAGAATCTACGACAGTCGTAAGCCAGTTCATAAGCTCATAGAGATACACGCTCGGCATCTCTTCGCGACCCTGTGGTGTCCAGTCGTATTCAGATAGTAGATCAAAGAAATCGTCAAGCTTTGAAGTGATAAGTGCTGTGATCCGCCTCTGGGAACGCTGGAATGGCTCTGAGAAGGGCGACGAAGCCAGACGGATCGTTCCCCCTTGCTGAGTAGATCTGTAGAGCGTCAGTACATGTACGAACCCCCTAGGGAGTGGACAAGAACCACCTGAGGTTGGTGAGTGATCGCCCTAACTCGGTGCAGGCTGCCTCAAAGTATTCCAAGTTGGTCACGATCTGTGCAACCTGCGAGAGCGCAGATGTACTTTGAAGCCGTTTGTTTATGCTGTCACTTATGTGGATCGAAAGAAGTTTATCAAGTGACTGAAAGGGTGCTTTCGTAATGCGGACTTCTTCAAAATATCACGTAGCCTTACCCGACTCAGGAGATCGTCAACATTGCTGTGGTGTTGCGATACACTTTCTACAAACTGGTAAAACTGTTGAATGAAGGCTCGGATCTGTGGATGTTATGAGTGTTCTACCCATTGGAAGTAACAAACTTACATCTTGACAACAAAGATAGAAGCTTTGGGACCAGGGTAGAGCGAACGGTATGGTGTTCCTAAAAAAGTGGTCAAGTGCATCTTCACGTGTACAGATGATCGCTGCATTACTGAGTAAGCGTTTCCTTTTCAAAAGCGTTCAGCCATACGCTGTTGAGTACAGACTCTCGCTCGGATGACGTGGTGACATGCATTGGCAAGTAATCGTCGTTGAGCACAACCTAGGAGAATTCTTGCTTGAGGCAGCTGAAAAATTAACGTATGTATAGAACGTACCGAGTCCAACTTCCGACTAAACTCAGCCTCGAGTAATGCAGTGTATTTCTCGAAAAGAGCAAGTGTTAGAGAATGAAGGGAATGCGTAGAATAAGAGTATGACTGTGCAATGGGGTCATTAACGTCACAATCCAAGGCACGTATTGGTTACCTCGAGTGTCATAACAAATGCTGTTAGACATTCTTTGACCTTCAAAAATGTGTCAGGGTCCTTCTGCTCCATCAAAGCAGAACCAATAGCTGAAGACAATCGAGACACAATTGCATCCCAAAGCTCCTCGACTTCTCGATCCGAGCGGAAACCGGAGGTAGTCTCCAACACATGGGATTCTATAATGAAGAAGCCGCATATTTCTTCCAAGAGGGCAGGAAGGGAAGATAAAGAAAGTGGTATGGGAAGAATAAGGTCCGACTGGGCCTGAATAAAGAGTTAGCAGCGTCCACGAATCAATGCGTAGTTGGCGAGCCTTGCGATCAGCTTGATAGGAGGTACGGAGGTCGTCGAGCGAATCCAAGGAAATATAGATATGGACGCATTGGTATAGCGGTTGGAAATCAACCCCAATCTTCTCCTTGTCAAGGACATTATCTGTGCATCACGACACCTCGAGTCACAATTGATTCGATACAGGTGGGGCTCACTTTCGATTCTTTCATATGTGACCATTTCAACCGCACTGCCCACACGACTAGATCTCAACATTGGATCCTTTTCACGTCGGGCCCTCCACTTTCGCGTACGTGCATCCATATTCTCCATGGCCGACCTCCCCACTGCGGCAGTGACGTTTCTGATCTCAAGTAGCCACTGCTTCATGGATGCGGTGACAGCGTTTTGTACCTGAACTCGAAGCGAGGGCAAGGAAGACAAGATATGTTGGTATAACGGAGTTTGTGACAGCGATGTCAAGGGCATGGTCTGGATGTCGTCCAGAGACTTGAGAGGGTAGTAATTCAGTATGAGGAACCGATAATTTCCCTTTAACTCACTCGCAAAGCACTCCAAAACCTGCCTTCCTTGATCATGTCGCCAATGCGGTCGATGATGTCGAGAAGCTTCAAGCTTGCCTGAAGCGTGTCAATCGCTTCGTCAAGATTTGAAGCTGTCTTCTTTGATTGCAGCAAAGCCCTTTTCTTTTCGACAAGGCCCTTTCCTAGCTTCCCGACATTATCATCCAGGGTCACAATCTTCTCGCGGAGGTTGGTGGTATACGACTTGATGGTGAAGAGAGTGGAGATGGAGGAGATGAACTCCTGATAGTTTTCTGTGCAGATGCCTTCTATTTCCGCGTCTTTCGCCTCAATAAGTGCTTGGAGGTTGCGCAGGTAGATATCCTGCTGTCGGTTGGTATGAATTTGTTTGATAATGGGACCAAGTTGTTCCAGGTTCTCGGACGAGGAGGATGCATCGAGGAGATGTATCTGCTGAAGCTGCTGGTCGATGCTTTCTTGAGTGTACTGTTGGCGACGTCGCGGTGGCATGTTGATGTACGCCGCGGTCCTTCATGCTATTGTGTACCCTCTACGGCAAGATCCCGGCTTTTGCTCCTGGCGCTTTTTTGACGATACTTCTTGGCAACAGTAAGTAAATTTAAAACTTAACAAGTCGACCTATCCCATCCTTATTGTCGTAGGCAAATCCACGTAGGTAAAGAGGTACCGGTTTCAGCCCCGTTTTGTACATCCACTTGTGGCTCAGCTCTATGTATTCGAATGTTTCGGGCGTCGCTGTTACTGCCGTCTTCGGGGACACTTCGTGCGTTAGGAGACATACTGGTCTTTTTTGGTTTGGTCAGGTTAGCCGTGCCCAGGACCATGGTCGAGATTCGGCGCCTCCACTACCCACAGTTCGGAACATGGACAAGTGTTCAACTGGCGCTAGACAACCGCATTCAAGTTGGTTACCTTGAGCGAGATCAACTCCGTGGCCAAGATTCCATCAACAGTCTGGAGATCCTGCAGTTGGCAATCAAGCATGGTGTGAGCTCATCTCCACTGCTCGCTATGAAACCGCTCGATCGAGAACTTCCGATGATATTCATTGTCTTTGTTTTCCTTGCTGGTGACTGTTTCATGGGAACAGTCATTCAGAGATTGCCTCTACCTCGCTCTCCTGCGCGGGTACATGCTGAACGACAAGTCGGTCCAACTTGAACTCTTGAGCGATCTCAATGAAGGAAGAGCGGAGGGTTATACAAGTACGCCGGATGAGCAGTCCTTATAACACGGTTCCTGACGTTCATGCATGCCTAGTTTCTTGGCAATAAACTACGAGGATCCTAATTTGAACGCTGGTGTCCGGCAATCATGACGACCCACGGGTTACAAGGTACCGACCCACCGGCAGTATGTATCGTTTCATATAGTGTTTTATGCCGTTGAGAGTGCTCCGCAGGAGGGCGCACTATGTATTCTTGATGTCATCCTCCCTGCATCCGGTCTTGTGATTTATAACCTTCCCGTCTCGAACGCCGATACGCAGGAGACCGGCGTCGCAATCAAATCTGTTCTCCCCTCTAAGGGCGGCACTTTTCTCGGCTTACATGGGATGAGCAATGTCAAGGACCAACGCACGCATTTCGAGCCTCAGAGGAGTCGATTCCGCATGTGCAATGCCCCGAAACAAGAATAAATGGTTTCATATATCCCTTCTTCACCAGAATCGGTGCGACGAACGCTAGCGTTGGATTTGGTTTTAAATTTTCCTCATCTTCCTTTTGCTTGGCAGTGCATGATGTGCTCCCCGGGAGTCGGTCCTTGAAGGCATGTCTGATGGCCGTGATCTTGTTGTCTGGGGCCACGAACACAACTGTCACCGTCCTGCACTATTTTTACCACGTTTATGCATCTCTCTCCCTCTCCCGCTCCGGCTACCATCTACATTTCGCCTGTTTTTTCCCGCCCGCGTCTCCCCTACCTGGATCGATCGCTGCTTATACCACATTTATACAGAAAGTGCATATTGTATTACTGTCGTTTTACAGAGGGCATATTGTCTAATCTGAAAACTCATATTAAGCAAGATCTCGCCACACCAGTCCATACAGTAGATGTTCTTATAGTGCATGACCTCATCACGCATAATTCTTATGCTGCATCATGTTTGGGCCTGGACAAGGTTGGGCAGGTGGTGAATGTAGTAACTTTCACATATCACATCTTACATCACATTTTCGGGGTCATTATGCATCATTAGATTGTATGCTATGCATGTGGACCCACTTGGTGGGTCAAGCTGACCCTAGCTTACCAATTATTATTGTGACCAGAAAATTT
>JBBPMH010000016.1:0-109602 GCA_038090235.1 Pulveroboletus ravenelii
CAAAAGGGGGTCTCGAGAGGACGTCTGCGACATACGCAGGATCCAACGCTTCCAGGGAGTTGTCCATTGCGGTCATAACGAGCAGCGAAAGGAAAGACAACAGCTGTAATTACATGGACCAGGGCGTCTCCCTATCATAGCACGCGCCGAGCACGTGATGCTAGATAGGCGTTTAGGGCAGACAGTCTCGCGCCAAATGCGTATGTAGGTCCTGGCGCGTCGCGAGATGACTTTCGATACCTAATACTAGCAAGACATGGACGCCTTGTCGTCGCCACCAGCACCGAGGTCGTCGTTACCACCGAGTAGCGCACCAAATCCAACTGCGTCGTCCACCGGCACCCCAAGATCAGCTCGACGGTCGGCAACAGATGCACTGGCGTTTGGAGACAGCGAGGCACAAGAAGCTCAGGGAGAAGATGGAACAGGCGCACGATCCAGACGGAGACCAAGGAACCAGCAGAATGGGGACGTTCCAATGGTGAGGGACGCAGTAGGCGAGAGCGTGCGCGAGAGCTTTGAAACTTTTTTGAAAACGTGAGTAGTCGTAGGGTGGACATGTCCCAGGGCCTCATTGCGTTACAACAGTTTTACTGAGGATATTGCTCTACCGTCTACACCTGCCTCTGATGGCGGCTTGCCCGAAGTGGCAGACGGCGAGCTGTCGTACGTCCAGCAGATCCACACCATGCGAGAATACGAAATCACGACACTCTACGTGGATTATGGTCACCTTTTGCAGAGAGACGACGTCCTTGCGGACGCGATTCAGAAGCAATACTACAGATTCCTTCCGTATCTGCGTCGTGCGCTTCACAACCTGATCGCAGAGTACGAACCCGAATACCTCAAAATAAACCCAACCGCCGCCACCACGGATTCTTCAAATCTCCAGTCCCGCGAGTTCAACATTGCATTCTATCACCTTCCTTTGGTATCTGGCATTCGGGATCTCCGCACAGATAAAATCGGTACGCTGATGAGCATCAGTGGCACAGTGACGAGAACAAGTGAGGTCAGACCTGAGTTGCTGTACGGAAGTTTTATCTGCGAAATTTGTGGTGGTCTCGTCAACGAGGTAGAACAACAGTTCAAGTACACCGAGGTATAGTTTCAACGTTTCAACATTTGTGCAGTTGATATCCTCCTAACCGCCCGACATACAGCCTAATTTATGTCCCAACCCAACCTGCGGTAATCGTATCGCGTGGCAACTTCAAATCGATACATCTAAATTCACGGATTGGCAAAAGGTTCGCATTCAAGAAAATCCTTCCGAGATACCAAGTGGTTCTATGCCCCGGTCTCTTGACGTCATCCTTCGATCCGAGCTCGTTGAACGAGCAAAAGCTGGAGATAAATGTGTATTTACAGGAACATTCATTGTTGTCCCAGACGTCAGCCAACTTGGACTACCCGGTGGAAACAAGGCAGAGCTTATGCGCGAGGCGAGCAAAAGTGGGGCGAATGCTGCGACAGGAGGTGTTAACAGTGGTGTGACTGGCCTGAAGAGTCTTGGTGTACGGGACCTGCAGTATAAAACAGCCTTTTTGGCATGCATGGTACACGATGTCGATGGCAGAGTGAGTGGCATACATGCCCATCAACGTCACAATTCATGTTAATTACATGGTTACAGAGCGGCACCAACGTTCGTGGTGAAGAAGACGGCGAGCAGGATGGACAGGCCTTCCTCAGATCACTAACTGAACCTGAATTTGATGAACTCAAGAGTATGATCGACTCGGACCACATCTACTCACGTTTAGTGGAAAGCATAGCGCCAACAGTATATGGCCATGAAATCGTAAAGAAGGGACTCTTACTGCAATTGATGGGGGGTGTACACAAGCAAACCGCCGAAGGGATGCACTTGCGCGGTGACATCAACATTTGCGTCGTTGGTGACCCGTCGACATCAAAGTCTCAGTTCCTAAAGTACGTGTTCATCTCCTTTCCAATTCACGGGCGCAAACTGACTTATCTACCAGGTATGTCTGTTCCTTCCTACCTCGCGCTGTCTACACTTCCGGCAAGGCCTCTTCTGCTGCTGGTCTAACTGCAGCAGTCGTGAAGGATGAGGAAACAGGTGACTTCACCATCGAGGCTGGTGCCCTGATGTTAGCAGATAATGGTATATGTGCCATTGACGAATTTGACAAGATGGATATCTCGGATCAAGTGGCTATCCACGAAGCCATGGAACAACAAACGATATCTATAGCCAAAGCTGGTATTCACGCTACGCTCAATGCACGAACTTCGATTCTAGCTGCCGCGAATCCTATTGGCGGACGATACGACCGAAAAAAAACACTCAGGGCGAACCTTGCTATGAGCGCGCCGATCATGAGCAGATTTGATATGTTCTTTGTGGTCCTTGACGAGTGCGATGAAAAGACGGATTTGAACATCGCCAGGCACATTGTTAATGTCCATCGCTTCCAAGATGAGGCTATCAATCCGGAATTCAGTACGGAGGCCCTGCAGCGCTACATCCGCTACGCAAGAACATTCAGTCCCAAGGTAGGCGGATGGCCTCTTGAATTTGTGGGCCTTGCTGACTTGTCGTAGCTCACACCCGAAGCAGCGGATGTCTTGGTTGAAAAGTACAGAACCTTGCGGCAAGATGACGCTGCTGGCGTAGGTCGAAACTCGTACCGGATCACAGTCCGACAGCTTGAAAGCATGATCCGACTTAGCGAAGCCATTGCCCGCGCGAACTGTACGGCCGAGATAACTCCGGCATTCGTGCGCGAAGCATATACACTCCTGCGGCAGTCCATTATCCACATCGAACAGGATGACATCAACTTTGACGAGGAAGAGCTCGAGGGCGAGCACGGTGCCAACGGGAATGCGGCGCAGGCTACCGACGGGCTTGACGAGAGCCAGGACGTGGAAATGTCATCAGCTGAAATCGAGGCAATGGATGCGATGGAGGAGAGTTCTGTAGGGTTGAACCGCATGGCAACAAGCAGTGGTGGTGAACCGTCATCAGCGTCACAGGCAGGAAGCGCATTCCCAGAAGCACCTGGTCCCGTCCCGCCTCAGCCTAGACGACGAATGATTATCACCCACGACAAATACATGACGTTACAAAGTCTTGTGGTGTTGCATATTTCTGCAACGGAACGGGACACTGGACAAGGGATTGACAGGGACGAGCTCATCGATTGGTACCTTGAGCTTAAGGAATCGGATATACAGGACGTCGAACAGCTGGAGTATGAAAAGGAGCTTATCATGAAGCTTTTGAGGAAATTGGTGAAGGTATGGAGGTCCGGTTTGCCGATAACCGGTTCGGCTTGACCGAAATGAGTTGCTTCATTACAGGATAAATTTCTTCTGGAGGTTCGTGGTGATGTACACGATTCGTTACCAGAATCTGCCAGTGATGGAACGGTGCAGCAGCCTTCCTCCTCGGGGCAGGCAGGAGAGAATGATCGTGTGTACTACATGGTCCATCCCTCGGTGGATACTGAAGGGGAATCTTCCCACCCGTGATGGGGTCAGAGTGTTGGATAGTCGTCGTCGATCTGCGTGTCGCTGTATTTTGTGTACCCGCTGTGACAAAGTGCCGTGTAGCTTGGTCCCCACAGAGCGCCCGCGAGTTGGACTCCACCGCCACTGCAAGACTGATCAAGTATCAATCATCGCTGCATCGATCCCAATGTGGTGTAGCAGGTCCGTTCACCAGTGAACGCTCGAAGCCCTCGGAGAGAATGGCAACAAACGACCCTGACACCCTATCCCTTCCGGTGCTGCTGTTAGATGGCAGTTTGCGATACCCCTCTATATCAGCAGATACCACAGCCCAGGATCTCATTGAAACCCTAATTCAGCTGGACGAGGTCAAGCGCACAGTACTCAACGTTGCACCCACCGCCTGGGCATTTCAGCGCGTGCGGAAGGAAAGAGCAGGTCGCTCGTGGAACAAAACAGAGTTGGTTGCTATCGGCGACGGTGAGGACTCGGTGGATAGCCGATGCGCGCCAAGCTTACGGCGTGCTTTCGTGATCCAGGGATTCTGGAGCCGACGTCGCTCGTCGCGTCACCCTTGAACAAGTCCAACTCGCATTCGACGGATCCGGATCAGTTCTCTGCGTTCCCACTGGCTTCCCGGGCGCATACCCCTGTACTGCGACTCGTGGCCCGGGATCCTCTCTACTCGTTGTCGCTTGCCTTTTTGCGTATACCAGAAATCGACGATGATTTCGAATGGACTGTATTCTTTGGTAAAGACGCCACTGTCGAAGACGTCGTCAACAACGTTATTCAAGAGCTCGGTTTATCCAAGGTGGTTCCTTCTTCCCGTGGGGGTGGACGGTTCGAATATGCTCTCGAAGTGTTTTCCGGAAGCCAAGGTGTGCAACAGATTGATACTCCATCGCGACTCAGCGGCAGCGATAATACTGACTTCGATGACAAGCTATTCAACTATCCGAGTCCAGACTCATGATTGAAATTCTGCAGTCTTTGGAACATCCACCTACCATTCGACTCTGCGTTCCGGACCAATGGTTCCGGCGTACACCGCGTTCTTCTTCTACCCAATCGCGTTCCGTGGTAGATACCGCCTCGTGTGCGGAGACTGACAGTTCTGCAGACGAGGAAGGTACTGCAAAGCAGAGCAAGTCCAGCACCAGATCTTCTAAACCTTTCCCCACCACCCCTGTGCCAGGGTCCCCTGAATGGCGAAGCTCTGTCGCCCAGAGTCGCCTCTCGAGCCTGTTGGCTGGTTGGGCCCAGCCTGCACCAGCAATAAATTCGGTGGTCGTTGCAACTCCTACCGGCGATCGAAAGAGCGTCAGTGAGCCTGTGCTGGTTCAACAGAATACGGGCGGAGGCCCTTCGACGGCAGAAAGTGTCAGCTCAGGTGATTTCGACTCGGAGGAGTTTGAGTGTTATATGGTCAGCAGTGTTTATTCATTCTAAACAGAATGTTGAGAACTTGTTTCTAGGATCAGGTAGGGGTCAAGGGTGAGGCGAGGGCAAATGTACACTCCTTGGCACCCGAGAAGAAACGACAACTTATGGAACAACTACGAGGAAAATCTGACAAGACCACTTCAGTTAATTCTCTTACTTCTCCAACCTCTGCAACCTATGGTCCATCTAGCGGAAGTGCGCTTCTTCCTCGGCTTGTTCCGCAGCTCAGTGGCGACTCGAGTTTCTTCAAACGAATTGTTGCGTTTCCGACGTGGGGCTCGACAACTTTCCCTCCACCCCCGAGTGTCAACTCCAAGAGTCGTTCGAGCAGCGAATTTACGACAGGTCTCAGATCCTCTACTTCCTCCGAGAACGTAGTGGAAGATTCACAGCCTCTACAAACCCAAGCCACTGGAAGCATGTTTAGTACTTGGTGGGCGGCTTTGGGGGGTGAAGCGTCCACAGACAATGAGCATTCGACATCCGCTCGTGCATATGTAGATGGCATACGCAAGCCACGGAACGCGGACTCGAGGCTCGCGAAACACCTTATCTCGTTGCGGGTGCATTTGTCCACTGCCAAGTTGCCCTGGGTTGAGGCCTTCATAGCTGAAGGGGGTATCGTTGCTATCAGTGGTTTACTCTCTTCACTAGTTGGAAAGGGCGGAAAAAGAAAGGCTGTTACTGACAGTGAAAACAGCGTTCTCTTGGAGGTGATCAGGTCACTGAGGGTTCTTTTGAATACGGAGGTACGTCACTGAAGTAGACTCAACTACAACGGTAGAGACTGGAATGGTTTATCGATAGCCCGGCTTTGACGCTGTCCTTTTATCCCCAACCATCGTCACGCACATTTCATACTCCCTCCACGGAACGTCCCTTAAAATCAGGACCTTGGCTGCGGAGCTTCTCGCCGCGATATGCGTCGTCTCGTTTGACGAAGGCCATCACATCGTTTTGGCCGCCTTATCCGAGTATCGGGTCGCATTTAATGAGCTCTTCCGGTTTCAGTCATTGGTATTAGCCCTCAAGATATCAGACTCTGTGGAGTCCGCCACACCTGAGGTGTCGTTTCCTATGGAAGAGGAGGGGGTATGGGAAGCTAGGACGGCATACATGGCGCTCATCAACGCCCTGACCGCTTGCCCCCACAAACTCGAAGAAAGGATTGTGTTGCGAGACGAGTTCAGTCGACGAGGTCTAGATGAGGTGGTTGTGGTTCGTCATGATCTTGTTCTTGACGTCCATGTTGTGGTTTTCTGATGATGTCCCCTCCAGGCACTCCGGTACATCAAACCTCCAGACTCGCTGCTCAAACAACTGGATATGTATGCGGAGGAGAAATACGAGGATGAAGAAGAATTTCGTGAACGGGCGCGAAGAGCGGTGCAGGCTAGTCGTAGGCAATCAACGGAAGCATTGGGACCGACTATTCTGTTCGATGAGATCATGCAAGCTGCTCGGTTGCTCGAAGCTGGAGATATTATGGAAAACATTCTTCGTAAACTCGATGCTATTTTCCAAAGTGTTTCCGATCCGTTGGTATTCCCATGTGTCTCTCTACCTATACTAGGTCTGATGATGCTTTAGGTCGTTCAAGAGTAGCACCCTCTCTATCGTGGATGAGTTCCTCGGAGGCGTTGCTGTCATAGAGGACTCGTATGTTTTATGCGCCGGTAGCGCCGGTGAAGGACTAACGCAGAATATCCAGTGGGCAAGCATGGGCGACCTTTTTGCAAGCACTGGTCACATCGGTGCAACGACTCTCCAGGCGAGAGCTTTCCATCGGGAATACAAAGACATTAGTAGAGGAAATCCAGAAGTTGCGTAGCCAAGTGGACGACCTTACGCAAGAGGTGTGCCTTGTCTGTTCCTTCCACACATCATCTCACTATTTGCCCAGAATGCGACGTTGAAGGCTGGCGGCAGCCGCCGTCATCCCCAGGAAGGTTCCGTCATATATGTCGGGAACGATTCGCCACCTGTGCCTACGCCTCTACCAACACCATTGCCAAAGTTGAAAGCCAATGCGGATTCTAGGGTTGGGAATGAGGCATGCTGAGCCCACTTTCTCGTGATCATGGATGATTTACCGCATGTTTCTGCAGATGATCAATGGGTTGATGCAAAGGCTGACGCAGAAGGAGAAGGAGGTTGGTCAACTTATGGGTGAAATAGATCGACTGAGGATTCAATGCTCGGGCGAGTCGTATGATCCCGTGAGCTGGCCCAGATTCTTTGCGTTGTTGGGTTGGAAAATGATAATCATATCCGATTCTAGGATGATCGAACCAGGAAGGAACGTGACAAGGCAAAAATGAATGCGCTTAACGAAGAAATCACGATGCTCAAAGAGAGGGTAGGCAAAAGCGAATTTTGTTTTGTTTTTTCTTGTGCTCAGGCGTTTTGAAACCAGATCGGTCAAATGAACAACTCGCTTTCTAACAAAGATAGTGAGATAGCCTATGTCAGGCGTGCACTCGAGTCGATGTATTCTCGCTTCTACCTGGAAGAAGATGGAAAGATAAACGTCACGGACGTTCAAGTGATTGCAAATCGAGCTCTCGATAAGATATCCGAGAGAGAGCAGGAAGCCGTCGCACTCAAGGCTGAGGTCCAAGCACTTAAACAGTCCTTGGCCCTATCCAAGGAGCAGTGGTTCAAAGTTAACAAACCACCCCCGCCACCCCCTCTAACAGATCGTGGAAAGGTCATGGCATCGAGAGGTAATAAAACTGAGCAACCGACGACGACGACGACTGCAGATTCTCCTGAAAAGACCTTACTTCCACCATCTCATTCCCCAGGTCTTGCTCTACCTAGATCTTCGCTCGAATCTTCACGGGGTGTATCATCGTTGGATTCTCTAACATCGCCTTCCCCCCTGCCTCCATCGCCACCACCCCCGCCAATGATTGGGAGTGATGTTCCTCCGGCCCCCCCCCCCCCCCCGCCACCGTCGCCACCACCACCACCGCCGCCGCCACCTACCACTGGGAACGCGATTCTCAACCGGAGCAGGCTAAAACAATCTGGTCCACGATTAAAACCTTTTTTCTGGAACAAATTGGACAGCGATTCGATTGGCCCGACGATATGGTCGGAGCCGTCGCTAATTTTTGAATTTAAAATGGATGATCTAGAGGCTACCTTCGCGATCGACGCTACACCTCAGACTCCGTCGCGGATGGCTAGCTCTGCCGGAAAGCAGAACGTTATTACGCTTTTAGAGACTACGAGGGCGAATAATATAGGTAGGGTCGATGTTTAAACACGGTTGGCCGTCGTGCTCATTCGTCGGACGGTAGCCATTATGTTGTCCCGCTTCAAGATTGGATATTCTGCCATCCGACAAGCCCTTCTTGACTTCGACGATTCTGTACTATCAATAGATGACCTCAAGGCGATCAGTAAACAGCTGCCAACCGTTGACGAAGTTTGTATATCCTCTTACGTTCCGAAAATTTTATTTGATCGACGTTCGTGCCCCAGATGACAAGAATCAGGGATTTTGGAAATGTCACGAAACTCGCAAAAGCCGATCAGTTCATCCATGAGGTCTAGAGTCATTATTCGCTGCCATGGGACAGTCGACTCAAGTGCTCCTAGATCACACCTATCCCCAGGCTTTCGCAGAGACTGGAATGCATGATTTTCCGTCAGAGATTTGAGCTAGACGTGGAAGAGATTCGCCCTGACCTAAAGACCGTGCGAGACGCTTGTCGAGAGCTCCAGACGTCCCAACTGTTCAAAAAGACACTCCAGGTGACGAGTGTAAAATTCGTGTGCATAGAAAGATCTAACGATTTGCTAGGTTATACTCGTCGTTGGAAACAGGTTAAATGGTTCGTCTTTCCGTGGTAGTGCTCGGGGCTTCCGTCTGGAAACACTACTCAAGGTAACCCCGAGTTGCGAATTTGGCGGAATAACCTACTAAAACGCATACAGATGAAGGAAACAAAGACCGCGAAAGCGACGTCCGACTGTCCTACTTTGCTTCATTACATTGCTCGAGTGTTGCGTCGTACGGAACCCAAATTGACGTTGTTCATTGAGGAGCTGCCCAACCTGGAACCCGCCGCCCGCAGTGAGCCTGTCTTGCTTAAGCGCCTTTACAAGAATAATCCAGGGCTAACACCTTTCCAAGTTTCCTTCCAATTTGTTTCTCAAGCCGTCCAGGCTACTGTCGCGTCCCGCGCAAAAGTCGAAGCAGAGATACAATTAATGAAGCAGCCCAGGCAACCCTCGGCGAACGACCAATTCATCACGGTTATGCAAGTAAGTTGCTATCGTTCGGTTATTTTCGTCCTTCCCGTTCCTTGACCTCTCGTAGCATTTCATAGCACAAGCATCGGGTTCCATCGAAGCACTAAAGGAGATGACGGCCTCCGTGGAGAACGATCTCCGTTCTCTGTTTAGCTATTATGGGGAATCGTTCGATTCCCCGGATAGTCTGAAGTCGGAAGACTTTTTCGGCATGATATGTTCTTTCTCCTCATCACTTCAGGTACGTTAGCTTGAGCACCTGGATTGCATTGTTTTTTGATGGAATTGTGTGTTTGCAGAAAGCTGCCATCGACGTCGCACCACGTACATCGGCTCTCCCGCCACCTTCGGATGGCAAACGGGAGGTAAGAGTTGTGTGCTCGCGGAAACGATATTTTATCTCAGATTCTTCAACCCAGACCACCAAGAATACAGAGCAGACGCCAAATGATCTGCTCGTTCCTCCTGCTAGGCACGAGCGCCAGCGATCGTTTGGTCGTGGTGATCTCGATGAAGCGCTGCGTACTTTGAAAGAAGGACAAACCCCGAGACAGCGCGGCATACCCGTGAGCAAGGTATTCATTGATGGTTGATAGGACGGACGGATAGACCCGCAAGCCGTGACATCATGACCGTGTTCTAATGTAGCCTTAATACGGTTTCTTTTACCATCTTCTCGTTTACTCAAACATGTATCCTCTCGTTTTGTGGAACTATCTAATCCGGATGTTGTGTCGTTGTGATCCTAGCTAGTGGGGGAATCACGAATGAATGCCAAATCAAAATGGGGAATTCCCGCACTGTTACTGAGTATTCAGGGGAGATACCTCGTCACATCGGTTGATACAGTCCAAGAGGATACTGAAGAAGGTCTCTACCTAGAGAGTGGTCAACAAAACGACAACTCAGTAATCAAGGAGAGAGACCTCAACCGACTCCAACACCACGCAGTTTTTTCCGCTGGCGCTCCAGGTACCGTCATATGTTTGGTAGCAGAATGTATCCACGATGGTTGCTCCCGTGGTGTATTCTCCCCGAGTCTCTACGTCGACATGGAGGCGTCTCCCTTGGAATACAGCAGGCCTGGAGACGTATGCGATCGTGAGTGCATCGTGGAGTGGAGGGCCATCTTCAAAACCAAACACTTCTCGATATGTATCACCAAAATACAGGACTAATGAAGACAACATCTTTCTGAGGTTGGTTCCCGGTAGGGTGAGCACATGGGGCGATCCACATAGACGCATGTGGATGCCTTGGTTCACGATGGCGGAATGAGTGACGTTGATCGGTAGCATGACCGTCTTTACTGGGTTATTTATCACTATCCGTGCTGCTTCGGCTGTACATACGGGAAAGATGATCGATGTCATGGTTCTAGACCATGGAGAACGATGTACTTACGATCGCAGAGGATGTTGTACTCTGGCGGTAACACCACTGATGAACGAAGAAATGCCGAGGAACGTCACAGTAGCTCACCTGCCGCAGGCGTAATGTTACCAAAACCGTTGCCTCCCCCCATAAACACAAACTGCTCCACACCATCCAAGAGCTCGGGATGCGCAGAGATGAACACGCCAATGTTGGTCATTGGACCACTCGAAACGATGGTGACTTTGCGACCAGCACCCTCGTTCCAGGTTTCCTTGACAGCATTTATCATGCCCTGCAGAGCAGAAATGGGCTTGCCGTCGTTGCTGCGTGCAAGACGTGTTTGCACTTCAGGACTGTCTGGAGAAGGGAGTCCGACGACGCCCCCGAGCCCATCTTCGCCGTGTATCTCGGGACAGTGTTTCGGAGCACTCCTTGACAATGGTCTCGCTGCACCAGAGTAGACCTTGGTGTGTGCAGGGGCCGCGAATGCATGAAGGCACCTGGCCGCATTGATGGCAGTCCACTGCACGGTGGTGTTTCCGTGGACCTGTCAAAGTTGTGTTTCGGGTGGCTGTGTGAGATAGGGATAGGTTGTGTGTGCTCACAGTAGACACTCCAAGGAGATCTATATTATCGAGGTGTACCGCCAATAAGATTGCAATCGCATCGTCGTGGCCCTTGAAGACAGGTCATGTAACTTCTTACTGATTGCGTGCGTGACGGCGTACAGGATCGACATCCAGCCACAGAGGTATTTCCTTCGCCATGAGTCTGATTAATCGTTCTTGATCAGCCTGTTGTGTATCTCATATGTGTATGGTGTCAACAACAACCTCGGTCCTGAGTAATATATTTAGGTGGTTTTGATAATATCAACTCGAAAAAAGGAGATATGTGATGAGGAGGATCAGACTCGGTTATGAGAAGATGCTTGAACGAAAGTCCGGTGTGTCGACCTGACATGTTTCATCCGTTCGGGATCCCCTGGTGGACATTCCGAAGGTGTTGCTGACTCAGCGCCCTCTGATTCTAACATGTGCAAACACAATGTTTGTCACTATAACCCTGTTGTGCCAGTGTGGAGATAATCCCAAATAAGGACAAGCCACAGTTGGACCGAGAGACACAACATTTTGGAAATGGCTGTCATACCTGTAGACACAAAACCTAGGCTACAAGACATGAATAAACAAGAGAGCCCCTTTCCTCTCACCCCCACTTTTGTGTGACCTTGACGAGGGCTTAGCACACCTAAGCCCACATACAAATGCTCCATCACATACTGCAGTATACAGTACATTTTGTTGAGGGGTGCCGGAGTATCGGCACTTTCAGCACAGTGGTTGCCACATGGCTTGTGTATAGTGCAAATGTGACATGGCCCAAAATGTTGTCTGCGCTCGGGCCAACTGTGGCTTGTCCTTATTTGGGATTATCTCCACACTGGCGCAAACCTTACCTGCCTCCCACTGCATCACGTCCTCTGATGTCTACCTTACCCTCTACTATTGGAAATGAAGAAGAAGTACAAACTCCACAGCGTCCACCTTCTCCTCCGTTCCACGTAACTTTTGCAGCAAGGGGTCTTCATGTATGCCTAGTCTCATCATCAACCGGCACGCGTCCTACCCCGCTTCCTTGCAGGCACAAAACTTCCCCGCACATAAACCACGCGACCTCCGAATACCTTCCCCACAGGCTATGACCCATGTCGCGTGGAGCTGTGATGGTAAACGTCTCGCGGCGGTGGGCATCGACAAGGCCACTAGAGTGTGGGCCCCCGAGACAAGCGTGAGTTTATGCGCGTTGCACTATGTATATTTTATTCAGACCAAGCTCAGATGGAGTACAGAGCCGCAACCCATTTCTCCGGGGGGCACTCTGACGATGTTGATTACGTATCTTGGAATCCAACCCACCCCGAATTATTCTGCACGTCCAGTCAGAAGGACAGGCGCATTGTTTTCTGGGACGCGCGACGTGAGGAAATCAACCCATCTCAATGTTCATCCTGACGGCTTGATTCAAGAAAGTCGCTACGTGCAACAGATGCAATTAAAAGTGTCACCAGTACAGACGAATTATGCGCCAGACGGAAAATCCCTCTTATATACATCTGCAGGACATCAGCTGTTCTTCCTAACATACGGCAAGGACAATGAATCATCCAAGGATGTGTGGCAGATTTCGGATAAAGATGGAGTAAGCATTACTTCTCCGTCCGAAGTCTTCATTTCTCATAACACAACTTCCAGACTATTGTTGCATCGACTGCCATGTTCAACCATGTTGGAGATGGTATTATCTTGACGCATCATTCTGAGCATACACTCCGCATAATGGATTATCCATCATTGACACTACGCGAGAGCCCAGCCGCTCACGTCGGCGGTTGCGTCGCGGTGGCCCTTGATCCTCGAGGAAGGTTAATTCATCCCACATGTTTTCTGTGTAAATAGGGAGCTGAACTTTGCTCACAGGTACCTCGCTTCAGGCGGGTACGACTCGATAGTCAACATGTTTGACTTGAGCGAATGGATCTGCGCTCGGACGATATCATCCTGCGAGTACGTCACTAAGAGCATTCCTTTGGATAATCACCCCATCTTCTGTGCAGCAATGCCATCAATGCCCTCAGCTTTTCCTTTGACGGCGAGTATCTAGCGATAGCTAGTACAGGATCATACATCGATATCGTATGTGCTCTCATTTCTGTGTCCTGTATCATCTTTAATCCGCGACTTTGATCCAGTGTGGAACGGAGACGACTATCCCACTGCATCGTGTGCCGGCCCTGGCACCATCACCGACGGTTACTTGGCACCCGTCAAAATACGTCTTTGCATACTGTGGGCAGACGAAACAAAGAGAAGGCAGCCCTCCTCCAGTCGCTGTGATCAGCTTATTCGGAGGCGGTATATAATGTTCAGTTCGTCACGAGCAGGTGCACGCCTCTTGCGTGGTTCGGTCGCCAGAACGTCGAACAGGCTTTTGCAGTGTGGCTCTGGGGTCATGAGGACCTCTCCAACTTTGTAGTTTTGACAAAACAAGCTGCATGGCATGAACGACGATTGAAAAATGACATGGCGACGTATGATGCCCCTACAGATTCTACTATATACATGGGTACCGAAGGCGCACACCCGCCTCCACAGGTTAGCACACGGTTGATGTCCTCGGGGAGCGCAAGTCCAGTAATTCTGAAAAGGGCCCACGTAAACTGCCCTACCAATACGCAGAGGTATCCGTCATTCTTCAAAGGCCATGAGTTTACCATGAGTCGCCTCAGTCAGTTTAGGAACGTCTAATGTGCCCGCTCTATTGCAAATTCTGCTGAATCGGAATCACCCTAAGAGCGTGGGCCTAGACGCGCTCGATCGAGATAGAACGTGCTGGAAATTCGACTGTCACTGGCTCAAGGCCTTCTGCGTTGACACACTACGTGTATACCTGATGCTGTCGTACCTCGGTGAGGGCCGCGAGTTCTGGCATGATCCAACTTGCCACTTGAGTATGCGCAATCCCACCCTGTCATTCGTGGTGAAAATGTTTGAGGGGTCCACCACCACAAAAGCGCGGCGGAGAACGGTGAACCTGTGGCGGTCGCGGCTTTGAGTATGGATGTGCTAGCCGGTATTTGATGAAGACAAGGTCGTAGGAATTGGGCTTGCACTGTTCTCCCACCCAATTAAAGATGCAGATGCCATCAGTGTTCTCTGTTGTTCGTGATCTGGTCCTGAAGGTGAATGAATGCCTTTTCTCCGAAGGATTCCGGGAGAACATAGGAAGCAGGGTACCGTGTCCATGTCCTTGGTCGTCTGCCGGCTTGCCGACCAACACAACTTCTCCCATACATCGAAGTCCAGTGTGACTTTGGGATCCCCTGTATCATTAGCGCTGTTTAGTACCAGGTATGGTTACACCGTCTTGTACGGACCAGCAAGGATTCCGGTATGTCTGCCCCGTCAATGCTAGATTAGTAATGCGGAAGTATATGCCATGTCGTATGTTGCCAGTGCCGCTCGTCCCAAAAAACAAACAGGAGAATGTTGGAGGGCTCAACAAGTACATATGCAAAAGCTTTGCTGCAAATGAGCCGCATTCGAAAGTAAATCAGATCATCCCATACGTATACTTGGGTCCTAGAAGACGCTGTCAAGAAGCGAGGAAGATTGGCGGCGTACCTGAGAGGACGGTCGACTCATGAGATTCAAGTACAAATATAACTTCAGAAGCAAAGAAAAGGTCCAGCGCTCGTGCTACACTTGCATTTTGGTGCAAGAACAACCCTGAGTTCGGAGATGATCGATGATCGATGAAGACGCAGTCGTGCGCAGGTGGCAACCTGAGAAAAGCGCCTATCGGCGGGAGAGACAGCTTTACAGCAACGGAGAGAGGTATCAACACAGCAAGCCCGCATTGCAAGGCACCTCACCGCAAAAAGTCTCAATCACACCCATGTAGCGATGGTAATATTCCTAGCAAGCGACGTTGTAACGGGTATAAAGATGGTACATAAGCGGGAGGTGCCTTGGGTGTGCCACGATGTAAAGGCGCCAACGGCGAACGATACTCACTACTCACGATGCCCGTCCTTGAAAGACCTCTCGAGCGTTCTAAATTCACTCTCGATGCGTCCGGAGTTGCTGGCTTTTTTGGTGGTGAAGAGGCAATCTCAGCCATGGCTACCGTTCACCTATTCAAGGGTAGAAAGTGGCTACGGTGGTACAACTCACCGGGGAGTTACACCATCGGGAAACGATTTGGCCAAATTGCAGCTTCACGTTTCTGGGATGGCCTGTTCCCAGGTCCCAACGAGACGCGAGCACTCTCGTTCGGGCTTGATGGAAGGCCAGGACCAAAGTATGTTGCGGCTCTCTCTGGGACAATCATGTAGACCGGCCACCTCGGATACCTCACAATGCAGATGGCCAAAGATAAAAATGGACCAATAAAAATTGCAGGAAGGGAAACTACCCCAGGTGATGTCACCTACTTGGAACTAAAGGACGTCAAGTACGACGGAAAAGTTCCCCAAAAAGACATTGGCAACGCACTTCTCGCGTTCATCCCCATCCAAATTAGTGTATTGGGCTGCACCTTGTGTGCTCTGGTTGCGGATTGGTATTCCTTCTCAATGATCTTACTGGGTATCGTATCAAGCGGTCTCGCTTGTCTCGGCATTGGCTCTGGAGAACTCTTTCTGGATACCGTTCAGAGACCGGCACCAGGTGCACCGCCAGGTGACGGGATGCTCATAGGGGATAACATGGTGATCGTTGTGAAAGGAGCTGAAAAGTATCTCAACGCCGTCACCAAAGGGAAGTTTACACTGAAAATAAGCGGAGAACCCACATACAATTCTATCGGCTGGTGTTCTTTACTCCTCCTCGTCCAATTCTTACTCCAGCTGCTCCTCATCCCCCAGGCATCGCTCTTTGGCCAAATCATGTTCCTCGGAACGCTCGGAGTCTCGTGGGCCTATAACTCCTACCTCTCTTCCCTGGAGAAGGAACAGACCCAGGCGAAAGTCCTCTTTGAAAGGTTGGGAAAACCAAGCATGCGTACATTCCGCCTTGGAACGAGGACAACGATGACGGTCTTTGCTTGTCTCCTCCTTTGCGATGGAATGTAGAGTCCGTACGGTGATATAAACCCTGGAAAGGTCCTTCTGGATTTCATCCCAAACGACACACAGGTGTGGCAGCGGTGGAGGAACAAGATCACTCGACAGATGAAGGAGAGCAGGTCGTCCTCCGTACCATTGACAGATCTGGAGCTCGATCAGGATGACCGCTTACACCTCGAAGAGAACGATATCATCCTCCTCACCACTCTACTTCGTGATGCAAAGTCTGCATTCGAGGGCTATCACAAGTACTTTATGTCATCCTGAAGGCCCGGTACTCGTCATACCAACGTGGTCATATTGGGATCCTTTATGATTTTCATGTCGTTCATGTCCGTATTTTTTGCTTGGGTAACGACTATTTCTCGTGATTCTTGTGTTATTGGTTTATTGTACTTGTACCTGCGGTCTTATGGTAGCATGGTATCCGGTTGATGAATGGCTAGCCCCTAAAGTCAGTATCGGGACAAATGATTGCAGACTGAATTTTCAATTGCCTGGTCATTGGGAGGCATTTGCGCGAAGCTTTGCTGCTAAGCCACGACTCAGTCTGAGATCTGAGTACTGAGTGACCAGATGTTGAACGGGACAATCACTCGTCGAGAAGCTGGCCAACTGGTAGAGTCGCAAATCCGAGTCAGAGCACGTGGTCCGAATTCCACATCCGCTAGTACTAGTAGACAGGCCTTCGGCGCGTGAATCGAACACTTTGCGCCATTTCTCCATATATGTGCGGAGATCGGACCATACTGCTAAGCCCTAAGCTCATGATGCACCCAGTCCACCCGGTCGCAATCTATTTTCGGGGTGTACGCTTCACTTCACCAAGGTTGAACATATGTACACTGCGTCAAATTCCAACACTGTCAAATCTGCCTTCTCGGCCTGGAACCAACCCTTCTAATTGTCATCCGGCCGAGCACCCCGCCTCGAGTACGCCTGGGTGAGCAGGTCGCTGAGCAGCTCCACTTCGTCGATCGCCTTCTTCGGCGTCTTATTCAGCACGACGCTCAACAGCGTAGTATTAGAGATGATGTACACGCGCTGGTCAGGGAGGTTCGCGTCCTCAAGATTAGCTCGAACGCTTCTTCTCGTCTTCTCGATGAACTGCTTGCGCGCAGCTTTGGACAACCTGTTGCGGCGCTCGATGTCTTCCTCGTCTTCCTCGCTGTTGTACCCCATATCTTTCATGATATTCCGGATGTGTTGGTCGGCCTTTGAACGAACGATGTATGTGGGAATGTTGAAACGCCTCGCATTCATCAGGATTGCGATGTCTGTCATCGTGAACCGATTGTCGAACAGCACAATGATACAATCAAAGACATAGAGGCCGTGGTCATTGAAGTATTGCCAGTCCCGGCACCTGAGAGTTCCCGCACCGGGGACGTCATACCACACGAGCGGGTTCTCTGGATTCACGTCTGCGTATCGGGTCATCTGGAGCGTAGTTTCCGTGACTCCCACAGCTGCGGCACCTGGGTCCCTTCCACGCAGACCGCGAAACGCGTTAACGAGGGAGGACTTGCCACTGCCAGATATCCCGGCAATGGCAAAGTGGAAACAATCGTCCCTATACTGAACGCGCCTCTTGGCAGCAGCGACTTCTCCGGGGGAAGGTGTCACGACAGGCTGAATACCCTCCTTGAGACGCCTCTCTGCCTCTTCCTTTGCCTCCATCGCCTTCCGAGTTTCCTCAGCAGCTGTACGGACCACCTCCTCAGCCAGGGCCCTACCAGCCTCGGCCTCGTGGCGTTGTTCGTCGGCGATCCTTTGTGCTCTGTCCGCCTCTTCCTTTGCAGCCGCCATCGCCCTCTCTGCATCCTCGCGTATCTTCTGGGAACGTTTGCGTTCCTCTTCAGCCTCCTGCGAAAGCCTCTCGGCCTCCTCCTTCGCATTTTTGGAAGCCTCTGCAGCGAGCTCCTGGGTGCGCCTGGCGGCCCGTTCAGCTTCTTCCATCTGAGCCATCAGCTCGGCCCTCTCTTCTGCAGCCCGTGCAGCCGCCTGGTCAGCCTCTTCCTGACGCATACGTGCTTCCTCACGTTCCCGGTCAGCCTGGCGTTGGAGTTGTTCTAAGAGCTCTTGGGCTTCTCTGGCTGACTGTTCTGCCCGCCTCTGGGCTTCTTCAGCTTTCTGGCGGGCTTCGAGGTCAACGAGAGTGGGGTTTGGTCTGTCTGGAGGACGGAGAAGTTGAACCAAGGCTGATACAGCTGATACAGCCAAGACTAGCGCGGGGACCAAAACGTTACCCATGGCACAAAAGCTCTTGAAACCGTTCAATGGGAAGGGTGAGAGATAGAATAGTTATCTGCGTCAACGACCTCAATTGAATGTGGATATGGACGAGAGATGGCAGAAACGACGATCAGGATGGGGGGTCTGGGTCAATGATATGTAACGTCCGCTTTGTGCCAGGAAGCAGTACAAACAGGTATTTGAGCGTTGGTGGAAGACACCCTCGACCCAGCGAAGTCCTGGAGGCACCATCTACAAACTTTAATGCTCAGGGCTCATCCAAGAAGAGGAACTCTGATCGGAATTGAGCAAGAAAATAACTTTACCTCATATCTAGATCCGGGGCCCTGGGATTATGGACCGCCTGGAAGACTCGGCCATGCAGGCAGCACCGTGAGGCACTAGCATAAAACGCTGCAAGTCCACTGACATCCATATGTCAGGTTGGATCCAGACACCTAGGGGAGACGACAGTGACGAACCAATGGGATATGTTCAAGGTTTACTGCTTGCGACTGGGACTGATGAAGTGGTGATCAACTCAGCTGTGGTGATCCAACGGGGGGCGTGGTTTCCTTGCGGACGACCAAGCGGTCCGCGCTGACCAAAATAGGCAAAAAGGCGTGGCCGAGACAAAGGGCCTTCATGAACCCGCAACACGAGCGACTGGAGATGCACAGACGCTCCCCTGTTTCTATGGCAGCCATTCACACGAACAACATCCAGAACAGATTTCAACGGCCAGCACTGCGGGGGCTCGACATCCCCTGATGTGACGTCTCTAACCTGGTCTAGTGTGTCAGAACGGAGATTAGCAGTCACGACACGGGGGCTGGGATCTTGTGGACTGCATTCAGTTAGTCAGCGCTCTTAATGAGCTGTTACATCCATCTGTTCATCTAGATGGAACCGACGATGGTTGAATGAACATCCTTGCCGTTCCAGACCAGTCTTGATTGTAAGACAGCGGCAGGGGTCGGGGAGGGTGGGATTGCAGGAGGTGAGGTGCAGATAGAACAGGGGTCCTAGGTGCCGGTAAGGCTTCGTCCTTGGAGGCAGAACACGAAGCAGAGCAGAGCAGTGTACGAAAGCATCCGAGCCGTGAAGGTTCTGAAAGGGATTTTCTTATGATGTCCTCTACCTCGTCTCTCCAAAATCGACGCTTGTAGAACGGCGTTTTTCTCTGCCTACCATCGACGGACAACTTGGAGATCAATCGGTCAGCGCTTCAGCTCACTGTCCAAAAATTCCTTTTTGGGTTCGGATGTGGCTTTTGGCATCTGGCTAATACGTCGTGGACCTTCATATCACCCATGGACGTATCCAACTTGCTCGCGTCCCATGCAGCCAACGTGTAAGTTCTCCAAACCACAAAACCAAACCATATCATCATTTTCACTCATTCCAACCCAGCCAATCCATCACCGTTGAAAAAGACACACCCCTCGACATCGATCCCGGTTTCCTCACCGTGACAGACCCAAACCCGATCGACGAAGAAAGCTATTCGTACGTCCTCATAACTTCATATTCCAACTCATTCACTCCCCTCACCCTCGTTTATCCGACTCACAGTGCAAACCTCGAGGAGTACCTCCAATCCACCGCACGCGACGGTATACAAACCCTCATCGCCACGCTCTACACCTTACCCACCCAACCATCTCCCGACGGACCCCTCGCTCAACTTCCCCCACCCACAACACTCCTCCCCCGTGCCAAACCGCTTCCAAAACCCAAACCGCCTACGAAATGGGAACGCTTCGCCGCATCCAAAGGCATCCAGAAAAAACGTCGCGACAAGGTGATCTGGGACGAGGAGAAACAAGAGTGGGTTGACCGATGGGGACGGGATGGGAAGAACAAAGAAAAGGAGGAGCAATGGATACACGAGGTCAAGGCGAATGCCGGTGCGTGTTCCTTTCCTTTCCTTTCCTTTTTTTTTTCCTTGGTCCCTGAGGCGCTGGCAGCGGCGGACTTTGACCCCGTACAGGATGCTAGGAACGCACGCAAGGCAAGGGTAGCCAAGAACGAACGTCAAAAACTACAAAACACGGCGCGTGCCCAAGCTACACGAGAGGAGCGCGAGCAACGGAAAGGCGAAATCGACCGGACGTTGGCCTCGACTCGGATAAGTACGGCCAGTATGGGCAAGTTTGACAAGAAGCTGGAAGGGGATAAAAAGATGCGCGGTGTCAAGCGAAAGGTAGGTCGAAATTTGTCTGCGATAGATGAACCGTTCTCAGGTTGTCCAGTTTGACCCCACAGAAACATCCGCAGAGCAAGAGAAGCAAACGTCACTTGCCCTCTTATCGAGCTTGGAGGGCGAGGTTAAACGGACTCGAAAAGAAAAAGGCGGCGATGATGTACTTAACATTCGGAAAGCGATTAAAGTGGTTAGTAAAGGCAAAGGGGGTGTTGCATTGGGGCAGCAAATCGCTGGCAAGTCCATGGGCAAACGAGGCAGGCGGTAGCATAGTATCTCAGTATGATCTTCTCCCACCTAGCAGTAGGACAATGTCCATTTCGTATTGTTCATACCAGTGCTAGAGTACACATAGGAATACATACGAGAAGCATGGTACGAAAACCTCCCAGACTACCGATCTGCAGGCAGGTTATCCATGTTGGCCCTGCCATCCTTGATCCACTCTTCCTTGACCAACTTCTCCCGCGAATAATAATACAACCTATACACCAACTTGATCGTCCCCTCGCTCACTCCCGCCACTGTGCTGATATCACGTGCAGGCTTGGGCTTGCCCAACAACAAACATGTAAAGTATATCGCGCCACCCGCGATAGAGACAGGACTGCGCCCATCTGCGATTCCGTGCTGACGTGCGGCAACGATGATATCCGAGCAAATCGACTGCACACTGACTGGCAAATCCAGGTGATTGCAGTACCGGACGAGGAGTGTCTCCGGCCCGGTTGATGGATTATTGGCATTGTTGCTCTGTGCAGTGGCACCGGGCGAGAGATTGAAAGCTTGTTCGAGGGCCTTGTAGCACTGCCCGAGTGTCTTTTTCGACACGTGCG
Organism: Pulveroboletus ravenelii; assembly: GCA_038090235.1. Classification (NCBI taxonomy): domain Eukaryota; kingdom Fungi; phylum Basidiomycota; class Agaricomycetes; order Boletales; family Boletaceae; genus Pulveroboletus; species Pulveroboletus ravenelii. Next base: position 21,482 of record JBBPMH010000016.1, read on the forward strand.
TCAGGTTACAGATCTCCCTAAACGTCCTGGGAACGTGCGCCTGGCGACAGGCAATAAAGATGCAAGCAGCGATGACGGCCTCGAGGGGCTTCCCACGGAGAAGCTTTTCTTCGTCCGAGCGTTTGTAGAGCTGCTTGGCGATGTCGCTGATGGTTTTGGGCAACGAAAATTGGTCGCACCAGCTTCCGATGTCGCGAAACGCAGTGAGGAGGTTGCGCTCGGAGCGAGAACTCTGCGAGCGCGAAGCAGCACGCTGCAGTTCGCGAGCGATACCCGACCCGCCGTCCCGGAAGCTAATGACGGTATCAAGTTGTTCCATGCCCTCCAATAGAGGGTCTGACGCAGCGCCAACACGAGAGGGGTCGTCGCCTTCATCGTTGGCAAACGTCTATAGAACGAAAACGACGTCGTATGCAGCGCCGTAAAAGCGTATGGAAAAGCTGGAAATGAACTTACCCTCCACTCGCTCCTGGTGTCCACAATACGGTCACCCAGCACGAGACCGCACCCCCCACACACGAGGTCCCCACTTCCAAACTCCTCGACAATGTTGGGGTTGGGGTCCCTGCATTCCGGACAGATAAGACGCACGGCCAAGTCTGGACCGTACGTAGGTTGTTGGACTTTTTGCGCATTTGTAGCCAGAGGGAATGGTTGTGAAAATGCCATGTCGGACAACAGGGATGTCGTGTGCGGGGCTTGGGAGCGAGTGGCAGAATAACGGAGCGCTTGCGCCCACCCGAGCTTTAATGAATGTGAGTACTGACTCGACTGGCTATCAAAAGTATGATAGCAAGTTGGGTTTTCAAGAATGTGATTGCAGGAGTTGCGCTCAACGAAGGCGACCACCACGGCGTAGGGATGGTTGAAGGCAAAGAAATGCTTGCTGGCCTAGCTGTGGTTGGTGCCCTCAAATGTGTCACGCTGACAAAGCAGTGCATTGCATTGCATAGCCACATCATTAGGGGCACTGATCACATGACTGCAGTAAGCTGTTCCGCCTGACTTCCACAACTCTCAACATCACAATTCGCCGTCCCGCTATTAGGTAACCACACACAAGCAGAAGAGAATGACAGATTTGCAACGAACATGAGCTACGCAAGAAAAAAAAAAAGGTCGTGATGGGTGACTGTGGTTGGCTAAACGCCAGTGACAAGGTAAGAAGGCAGACAGAGAAGGCAGATGCATGGGAGTAGCTACAAGGAGTATGTATGCATGGGATGTAAGCACGGATGCAAGTCTGTACGAGCAGAACATCACTTCAGCAGGCCATGAGAAGCACGGAGAAGGGAGGAAGCAGTGAATAGCGGTGTACATACCCCAAAACCAAATGAATCAAACAAAAAATGTAAGGGAGAAAGAACAGACGAGCCGGAATCCAATTCATCACCCAAAAAAAGTGTTCGTTCAGTAATATAGAGGCTGAGGCACGTGCGGATCAGTCTGATACATCTCATACCGTGGCATGTGGGACATGTCATAATATTGAGAGTATCCATACTGTTCCGGGTAGTAGTACGCATGCTGGTATGCCGTAAAGTTGTACATGGCAGGATCCACCTGTGGCTCCGATGTGGCGCTGGCGTCACCCTGCAGTTCCAAAGCACTGTGCGATGGATACTGCTCTATCTGAGGTGGTTGTGCTTCGCTGACAGGGCTGGAGGGTCGTGAGAGCTCAAATGCGGCAGCACTTGTCCTCAGGCTAGATGGTCGTCGCTGCGGCTTTGTTGACTTGGAGTCGAGTTGTTGCAATGAAGGAGCCCGAATCTCAACACGAGAACTTTGTCGGGGGAACGCAAATATTGGGCTACCCGTCGTCGGATCAATAAATCCGTTGAGGGGAGGAGTGTGAGGTGCTGACAGAAAGTCTGGGGAGCCGGTGGAATGATGATGCATGTGTCCAGGCATGTACGATACGCCAGGCGGCGTCATCATACCGTGCGATAAGGCACGTGGCGTATAGACGGGAGCAGGGAGGTACACGGGGCGTCCGGTCGCCACTTCATATGCCATGCCATGTTGACTGATTGCGATGCCGGGTGGCAAAGGTGAGCCGTAGCCGTATGGCGAGCTGTAAGGTGGCGAGGACTGCGGAGGGCTAAAAACAGTCTGCAACGGTGGGGGGACAGGTGGAAGGATACGCCGACCTGCAGGAACCTCCTGTGGGTCGGGTGCGTGGGGAGTATCAGCCTTCAAAAGTGCTGAGACCATGGTGTCTTGATGTCCGTGGAGTACACCGTCAACAAGACTGGACGCGGACTGTGTAGGTTGCGCCTGCACTGGCAATGGAGTAGGGCTGGGCAAGGCGGCCGACGACTTCGCAGGTTGTGTCGACGAACCGGCAGTCGATACAGGGTCAGGCGTTTCATCGGGCACCAAGGTGGATGGGAGGTTAATGTCGACTATCGGTGCACGAGGAGGAACAAGCTCGGGTCTCACAGTGAAGACATCCTCCAGATGGTGCTCCCCGACAGCGGCCACAGACACCGGGACTTCCTTCTCCTTCGCAGTCCACCTGGGCAAGCGCACAACAAAATTTTTCTCGCCGTCCTCTGAACCCTGCAACTCCGGAGGGAATGATTTCGGGCGTTCAGCAGCCTGCACAGACCCACGGACAATGTGCGCCTCTACATTCGGGAGTTTCACCCGATAGCTTGGACTGCTACCAGCGCGAGGTTTAGGTCCGCTATCATGAAAAAGGGACGTTTCGAGATGCTTTGTCCAGGGGTACTCGGGCTTCATAGCGTACCAGATTTTTCCCGGTACAGAGGCAGCAGTGGTGGCGGGTGACCTCGAAGGTTGGAGAGCGATACTCCCACGTCGAGCTGCGCCGCCTCGTCCACGTCCTGCAATAAACCCACCTCTCCCACGTAAAGGGGCAAAGCCACGCGTAGGTCTCGATGTTGGCTGTTGCTGTGCTACCTCACACCTCTTTTCGTCTCGCTTCTTCATCTCCTCAAATCCATCGTGAGTCCAGGGCTGATCTGCACGAGAAAGCTCAACAGACGGCTTCTCTTGAGTAGCCAGGTCGTCTTCAGATTGAGTGCGACGCAAGGCCGGACTCGGGCCAGTAAAGCTCGCACCTCTGCCTCTTCCGCGCATAAACCCTCTGTCAAATGATCCTCTCCCGCGACCTCGACCCTGCCATCGACCTCTCCACCATCCACTCAAACTTCTAAGGTCCTTTTCCAGCAAGCGATCGTCATGACTCCAGAATTCACCGACAGTTGGGACATACGACGGATCGGTGTCCAGCCGTTGCTGGTACGCTTGACGAGCCGATTGGCCTGGAGGACGTCTGAGGGCGCTGCGAAATGATTGTGTTGATGTAGAAGCAACTGGTTGATCAGATGAAGGTTGAAGATGGGAATCTTCTGGTTGCTCGGACGCAGGCGCGGGGTGCACAGCAGGACGATCAACCGTAGGCGCTGAGGCAGCTCGCTTTACTGGCGGGCGCTTCGACGGTTTTACAGGTTTCCGATGGGAAGTAGGTTTAGGTAGTTGGTCCACCGATGAACCAGTAAGGTCTGCAAATTCAATGACAGGAAGCTCGGCGGGGCCATGGGCATTTTCTTCAGCAACCATCTCGGACCAATTGCGTGCGTCGCCAAAAAAGGAAGTATGGCGACCGTTAGCGCCTTCGGTCAGTTTGGATTTGGACGCAGACTCGTTGAGCGATGGAACATCTGCAGAACTTTGAGTCGTATTTGGAGTAAGTATGCGCGAGTGGGTAGCCGACAAGATGTCCTCAGTGACGGGCTCCGTGTTGGAATCGGTGGACGAGCCAACGGAAGAATGGTCATCGTCATCGGACTCAGAGTCTGTCCCAACCTCACGCACAATCTCTTCGTCGCTTCCGAAACCATTGTTACCCCTGCCTCTACGTCTTACAAGACGGGTCTTCCTGGGCGGGGGTGGAGGGGGTGCCGCGGTCTGAGTACGATGAGAATCTGCGGGAGAGGTGGAGTGGTAGGAAGTGGCAGCGGACATGATGAAGCCTGCAGGGCGGCAATATGAGTGAAACTGAGAGAAAGACGTAAGAGGACTGAAAGACTTTACCTGTATCTTGAGTGATATGAGAAGCCTCGACTCGAATCCGGGAGTCAGATCAAGCAAGGAAAAAAACGGTGTAAAATCGTAAAAATTGTGGGTAATTATGGAAACGATGATCTTTGCTGGGGATAAGGGACGTCTGGTGAGGAAAAGGGTTTGGACGACGTAGTACAATGCGGACAGTCAGCGTGGAGAAAGTGACAAAGAGAGACTGCGGACTTTGCCGTTCTCCCGCTGAGTCGCGGCACCGGTAGCACTGCCTCGAAGGTCGTCGAAGATGCGCGCTGACTCGAGACGCTGGGATACCGAGGCGTCCGCCTACTCCACGAAACGACTTTGCGACGACCTCACCGCACTTCTCGACCACCTGGGAGTCCAAAAGGTCGTCAGTATTAGTTGTCTTTGGTTCCTCGTTGAACATTCTCAGTCATGCCCAGGTTGTCATTGGCCATGATTAGGGTTCAACGTTCATTCACAGCTGGTAGGCTCGCACTGTGGTATCCTGAGAGGTTGCTTGCACTTGCTTTGTGCACTTTCCATTCGGTCGACTTGAACCGGTTGACGTAGGTTGTCCCTACCATACACCCCACCACGTCAACGCACCATATGTCGGTGCATGAAGTAACTCAGCGTTATCCATCCTTCGCCTACTAATTTTACTTTGCTTCCGAGAAATCCGCGCCGAGATTGAGGCTCATATAAGGAACAACCCTTGTCATTGACTGCATGCATCCTCAGATGTCTTGAAGTTGTCCCTTTCCCTCCGACTATCGTTTAGGCCACCCAGTCGGACACGCGCCTCGTGGCTACACTCCAAGGGTACTCGCTTAACGGAAAAGAGCCCGACGCATGCATTCTGAACAACAAGGTGACTTAATTTTCGTTCCAGATCGAATTGCGCTCCCAGGAACTCGAGTATTATATTTCGAACTTTCAAAGGGGCATGACTGGCCCACTATCTTACTACCGTACGACCAGGGCTCGCTTCGAAGAAGGTCAATAGACCCAATTCAGATTGTGTGATTGACCCAGGTCACCTAACTCGTCCTCTTAGATGCAGTCCTGCCCCTTCGCGCCGATCTTCCCGTGGTCCAAGGACAAAGATTGCCCTCCAGTAGCCATTCGAAACACGGGGAAATTCATGGATCGACTAGAAGTTGTACCTAATACCCGGCGTCGATCACTGGGTGGAGGCGCCGCGGACAATGACGGTGATCCTACAATGGCCCAGTTTTGGTCCGGAAAATGGTGAACACCTTACCGTTTCTCATAACAAAGGAATATTCCATCAGGATTACATTCCTGCTATCAGGACGATGACAGGTTGTCGATCGCATACCTGTCACACTCCTAAGCGTGGGTGTAGATCGACCTCGAGGCAGGTTACGCCTTCTCTTCCCTACAGCTCCACCCAAATCCAGTCACTATCGCAGACGCCGAACAACCATCTTCTTCATTCACGTTCATCAGGACTCATATATTAATGTAAGGTCTGTGTCGGAACTTGACGGGGTCTAATATCGGCACTTGCGAACCCGCTTTGACTCAGCGAGGTGTCATCTACACCAACACGCTCTTCGAGCACATTCGCATCTCGAAGTCCCTGGATCTGGACGCAAGGCAAGCCCACGAGGCTTCTTTTTTTTAATGTGCAAACCTGAATAGATCCCTTCCGCACGAATACCAGAGTCATGAATCAGGCCGTAAGGACGTCGTTGGGTCTAGGGTGTCTTCTACGGCTAGTCCTTATCGTTGAATCCACGCCATGCTTCGCTGTCACAGGGTCCGGGCACACGAAATGCTTTAAATGCTAGATAATCCTCCTCTCTACGGCCTGAACACCCGCCCACTCACCTTTAGACGACTTTCGATCTACTCAACGACTGCATCATGGGCAAGACTATATCAAAGTGGCTCGGCATCCATCCCGGTGAAGGAAACCCCACCCTCGCTCACATCCAAGCCCGCCAGCAGGCTGAAGAAGCTCAGAGACGGGCCGAACAATCCACCAGAGAAGCCCAGGAACTCTTACAACAACTCCAGCGCCACGCCGACCAGGAGCGCGAGCAAGCACGTATACGCCAGGAAGAGGCTAACCAAGCGGCCGCGCGGGCTGCGGAGGAGAGGGGCCAGTTAATGGCCCAGATGGGTGAAGCTGAAAGGGCTGCCCGGCGCGCAGAGGAGCTTGCTGTGGGGGCTCTCCAAGCTTCCAAGGAGGAGGCCGAGAGGCTAGCACGGGAGGCTGAAGAGGAACGTAGACGTTCCCAGAAGATACGTGAGGATGCAGAGAGGGCGATGGCAGCCGCAAAGGAAGAGGCGGACAGAGCACAAAGGATCGCCGACGAACAACGCCGCGAGGCCGAGGCTGGTAGGGCCCTGGCTGAGGAGGTGGCCCGTACGGCTGCCGAGGAAACTCGGAAGGCGACGGAGGCAAAGGAAAAAGCAGAGAGACATCTCAAGGAGGGTATTCAGCCTGTCGTGACACCTTCCCCCGGAGAAGTCGCTGCTGCCAAGAGGCGCATTCAGTACAAGGACGACTGTTTCCACTTTGCCGTTGCCGGGATATCTGGCAGTGGCAAGTCCTCCCTCGTTAACGCGTTTCGCGGTCTGCGTGGAAGGGATGCAGGTGCCGCAGCTGTAGGAGTCACAGAGACAACACTCCAGATGACCCGATACGCAGATGCGAATCCAGAGAACCCGTTCGTGTGGTATGACATTCCTGGTGCAGGAACTCTCAAGTGCCGAGACTGGCAATACTTCAACGACCAAGGCCTCTATGTCTTTGACTGTATTGTTGTGCTGTTCGACAATCGGTTCACGATGACGGACATTGCAATCCTGATGAATGCGAGACGTTTCAACATTCCCACATACATTGTTCGTTCGAAGGCCGATCAACACATCCGGAATATCATGATAGATATGGGGTACGACAGTGAGGGAGATGAGGAGGAAGACATCGAGCGCCGCAACAGGTTGTCCAAAGTTGCGCGCAAGCAGTTCATCGAGAAGACAAGAAGAAGCGTTCGAGCTAACCTCGAGGATGCGAACCTCCCTGACCAGCGCGTGTACATCATTTCTAACACTACGCTATTGAGCGTCGTGCTGAATAAGACGCCGAAGAAGGCGATCGACGAAATGGAGCTGCTCAATGACTTGCTGAATGAAGCCTTCACGAGGCGCAAGGCGAGGCGCACGGTTTGAATGAGACGGTGATATTCTAGATGTGGATCAAAGGGTTCTGTTCTGAAATCTAATGTCTGTTCTTGATATGTAGTTATGGCTGTGCCGTGTCGGATGCTGCAATGGATTGTGATCGTTCTGGGGTACAGCCGTTTGAGAGCCATGGTTGGAGGTCCATCCACTTCTCATATCGAGTGTTTTATGCGGCTCAGCTCGGAATCCCTCAGTTACCATTTCACTTGGATATGGTGCGGATATGCCCAGGACCATCACGGGTTCCATCCAGATGAACAGATGGATGTAGCAGTTCATTGAGAGCACTTACTAACTGAATGCAATCCACAAGATCCCAGCCCTCATGTTATGACCGCCGATCCCTCTGTTCCTCGTCCCTCCAGGACTATCAACACAAACCTGGGCTGCGCTGGCCGACATAAATTAACTGCAAGTCATGACCCACTAGACCAGGTTAGAGACGTCGCATCAGTAGGTGTCGAGCTTTTGCAATGCTGATCGCTGAGATCTGTTCTGGACGTTATTCATGTGAATGGCTGCCATAGAAACAGGGGTGGGGGTGAGAGCGTCCGTGCATCTCCAGTCGCTCATGTTGCAGATTCGTGAAGGCCCTTTGTGCCGGCTACGCCTTTTTGCCTATTTTGGTCAGCGCAGATCACTTGGTCGTCCACATGCTTCCTGTTCCCATTGGATCCCCATAACTTCACTAACGCCACTTCATCAATCTCAGTCAGCAAGCATATCCCACTGGTTCATTACTGTCAACCCCCCTAGGTCTGGATCAAACCTGACGTATAGATGGATGTCAGTGGACTTGACGCGTTTTATGCTAGTGCCTCACAGTGCTGCCTGCATGGCCAAGTCTTCCAGGCGGACCATAACTCCAGGGTCCCGGATCTAAATATGAGGTAAAGTTCTTTTCTCACTCAATTCCAATCAAAGCCCTTCTTCTTGGGTGACTTCGCTGGATTGAGGGTGTCTTCTGCCAACGTTCGAGCCGTTTGTACCGCATCCCAGCGCAAAGCAGACATTATATACTGTTGAGTCAGACCCCATCCTTGTTGTCGTTTCTGCAATCTCCCCGTCCATATCCAATGACACAGACAGCTACGCTACCTTTCATCCTTTTCCTTCAAACAATTTCGGCCGTGGGCAGTATTGTTCTAGCCCCCGTGGCCCCCGCGTTAGTCTTGGCTGCATCAGCTGCATCAGCTGTGGTAGCCTTGGTCCATATTCTCCGTCCTCCAGAGAGAGCAAACCCCACTCTCATTGCCCTCCAAGCCTGCCAACAGGTTGAAGAAGCCCAGAGACAGGCTGAACAGTCCGCCAAAAAAGCCCAAGAGTGTTTAGAACAACTCAAATGCCAAGCCAACCAGGAACGTGAGCGGGCACGTATGCGCCAGGAAGAGGCTAATTGGGCAGCTGCACGGGCAGCAGAAGAGAGATCTCAGCTGATGGTCCAGATGGAAGAAGCTAAAAGGGCTGCCAGGCGTGCCCGGGAGCTCGCTGCAGAGGCTTCCAAAGGTGCCAAGGAGGAGGCCGAGAGGCTTGCACGGGAGGCCAAAGAAGAACGCAAACGTTCCCAGAAGATACGTGAGGATGCAAAGAGGGCGATGGCAGCTGCGAAGGAAGAGGCAGACAGAGCACAAAGGATCGCTGATGAACAACGCCGTGAGGCCGAGGCTGGTAGGGCCCTGGCTGAGGAGGTGGCCCGTACGGCTGCCGAGGAAACTCAGAAGGCGATGGAGGCAAAGGAAGAAGCAGAGAGGCGTCTCAAGGAGGGTATTCAGCCGGTTGTGACACCTTCCCCCGGAGAAGTCGCTACTGCCAAGAGGCGCATTCAGTACAGGGACGATCGTTTCCACTTTGCCATTGCCGGAATATCTGGCAGCGGCAAGTCCTCCCTCGTTAACGCGTTTCGCGGTCTGCGTGGAAGCGACAAAGGTGCTGCAGCTGTAGGAGTCACGGAGACGACACTCCAGATGACCCGATACGCAGATGCGAATACGGAGAGCCCGCTCGTGTGGTACGACGTCCCTGGTGCAGGAACTCTCAAGTGCCGAGACTGGCAATACTTCAACGACCAAGGCCTCTATGTCTTTGACTGCATCGTTGTGCTGTTCGACAATCGGTTCACGATGACGGACATTGCAATCCTGATGAATGCGGGACTTTTCAACATTCCCACATACATTGTTCGTTCGAAGGCCGATCAACACATCCGGAATATCATGATAGATATGGGGTACGACAGTGACGGAGATGAGGAAGACGTCGAGTGTCGCAACAGGTTGTTCGAAGCTGCGCGCGAGCAGTTCATCGAGCAGACGAAGAGAAGCGTTCGAGCTAACCTCGAGGATGCGAACCTCCCTGACCAGCGCGTGTACATCGTCTCTAATGCCGCGCTGTTGAGCATCATGCTGAATAAGACACCGAAGAAGGCGATCGACGAAATGGAGCTGGTCAGCGACCTACTCGTCCAAGCGTACTCGAGGCGGGGTTCTCAGCCGGGTGACAATTAGGGACAGTGTTCGATGTGTATGTTCGATCTGGTAGTGAACTGTCAGCGTCTTCTTTGCATGTCAATAGTAGGACTGCCAATTGTGCACCCTGATGATCTGGTAGAGAGTCATACTGATTCCAAAAGACAGTGTCCTCGCTAAGGTACTTAATATACAATAGAGGAGGTGCATACTCTACATGGCAGATCACTGGCCAATGAATAAAGGAGGTTGCATAGTAAAACCGCCATTGGGAGTCGACGAAGAAAGATGGACAAGGGGCGAAGACACTGAGAATGATACACGATCACATGGCATCGACTCGGAGATACTCCTTGTAGCCGTTGTACGCCGCCCGTGCGTCCCCATAGAGCAACTGCAACAAATCCTTTTCCTGCTGCGTAAATCCGTCCAGACACCCAAGCTTGTCGTCAAACAAGGACTGGCCATCAGGGTGACGCAATCCCCTCAAGATTGTCGCCTTCCATGCCTTCCAAACCTTGGTATCATTGGGGAGCAGCTCATTGAGAAGTCTCGTCGGATCCTGCGGCTGTAATACTAGAAGCATGAACACCACTGCGGTCGTGCGCGTGCCCAAGGTATATTTGGCCAATGGGGGATTCCCAAGCACCCTCTCGAACAAGAGCTTCTGATGGATTTTCTCCTTGCCCGATGAGGAATGTAAAGCGTTGTACAGCGCGGAGACAGAGAGCGAGATAAGGAACATGATTTGGCCGAACAATGATGCTTGGGGGATAAGGAGGAGCTGGGTGAAACATTGAATAAAGAAGAGCAGGGAGCACCACCGGACGAGATTGTAATGGCCCTCGCTTGAGAAACGCAAGGAGAACCTGCCGCGCGTGATGGAGTTCACGGCACCTTCTGCGCCTTTCAACAGGACAATGTCCGTGTCTGAGCCGAGGATTCCGTCACCCGCAGGGGATCCTTTGGCGGGTTCGGGATGAATGAACACAAAGTCTGCCAAGCCAAAGACAAGGCTCGATACACCGCTCGTGACGATCCCTACGAGGATCAACAAAGATGCATACCACTCCTCGTACACAGCGCAAAGCACACATGTGCCAACGCTGATTATGATGGGAACGGTGGCGAAGAGAAGTGTGGAAACACTACTGTGTGCGGGGTGCATCTCAGGGGCAGGGCCGTCACCGAGCTGGGCGATCGTCACTCTGACCGGCTGCGTCCTCCTCCCTAGGACTATTGTGCCCTCCGAATTCCAAGCGGCACATTCCTTCATGAAGAGCGCGGCCAAGTATCCAGTGTCCTCGATGACCGTGCCCGAATGTGCAGCACGGTACTTGGGCCCCTTGCAGTTGTCCAGTTCGAACAATCTCGTGGGGTCCGTGTGGATAGCTTCGGAGAGGAACTTGGAGGAGGGACTAACGCCGCTGAACGTGCTAGACGAGGACACGGATTTCGCAAACGAGCGGAGTCGCTTGGCTATCTGGAAGGACCCAGGGGTGTTGTACCAACCCAGCCAACGCCTGTTTCCATAGACGTGAACGGCAGCCATGGCGGATATGGCATCATCTCCTCCCAGTAAACCCGCTACACCAGACAGGTCGAGTGAAAATCGTGGCTTGTCGAATAGGAACGATGGTACATGGACGGCGGCGGCAGGGTCACTGAACTCGCCAGAAATACCATCCTGAGTGTACATGTCTGCAAGGAGGTTGATCGAATGCGTGGTAGACAAATGGATGAGTGGCGACGGTTGTGATGGCTCGAAGAAATTCTGGAAAGATGCCCCTGTTGAGCTCTTACACTCTTATACACACAGGCAGCTTGCCAGGCGAGGCCGCCACGAAGGAACACACTGCGGAATGTCTATTCAAGTTGCCAGGCAGTGTGGGGGCGTGGAAAGGGAGTCGAAGAGCCGCGATCGGGGGGTCCCAACCGCCACTTGCCATTGCCACCCTGTGAATTTACCCGTGCCAGCTGGTAGCTACAGCACTCCTTATCAGACGCCATGATAACCAATGAACTTGTACGGGGACACGTTGCAATGCACACAGCTGAAGCGCTGACGGACGGAAACGGATTTAGCTCCAGTATGAGCTTATATTAATATCTTCCGCACAGAGCTTTGGGAGTATTCAGGAATATAGGCTGTGTCGCCCGAGGCTCTCCACACACGGCGGCCCCTGGAGCCTGGAAGGCCCAAAATAACTACAGTACACAATGCTGCCGAATTCTCTCTAAGTCATGTCTGACCTGGCCAATCGATACTCTATGGCACGTCCGTCCGTCCCAAGTACTAACCCAATACTAGCATGTACTCATCTCCCCATCCTGAAGGCCTGATTCATCGGCGGCGGCGAGTAACATCACCGCCCGAACCCCCTCACAAGAACGGCACGTTCTGCATCTCACCCGTCGCCAGGAAATCTTCGTCGAACGCCTCCTCTGCAGCCACCTCCTCGTTCTCACCATTATACATGTACCCCCTTTCCTCCCCGTCTTCTCCCCCTCCGATCCTCTCCCCCTCGTTATCCTCCAACCCAAAGTTTATGTCATCCAGCGACCCAGGCATGCTCGACATACTCGTACTCCGTGGCCGTGTTCGTTTCTTCAACTCCCTATCTTCCCCGATGTCACCTTCATCATCAGAGTCCAGATACGTCGAGGACGCCGATGCCGACGACCGCGAAGGAAAGCTCCCGCTTCCACTTCCGCTTCCACCTCCGTCGTCAACACCATACGATGACTGCGTGAGTGCCACCAGTCGACTACCCAGCCGTTCAAACGACGACATTTGCCGCAAATGATTACTGCGCTGTCCACCGCCGTCTGGCCCAGCAGAGACCACTTCTGCGGGCGAGGAAGCCGGCTTTGGGAGGATAGGTTGTCTGCTTCCAACAAGACTGAAATTGCGTAGACGCGCGAGAGCGCTTTGGGAAGACGTGTCCGAACGTGCACTTAGCGCCGGGGAAGGTGGTGCCAAATCCGGCAGAGGAAACTCTTGCACGGGCGGTCGCCAGTAGTTGAAATCGGTATAATCGGGTGCCCACTTACGATTGATCGGAGGGAACATTTGATCAACAAGGTCAGTCATATGGATATACCTAAGAAAATTAGCACGCGGAATGAGTTTGGTGAACCAGATGACTCACGAAGACTTATACCCCGCCAGCTCCAGGAGCTCCATTTTGACCTCACCACTCGGGTCAATCGTGAATATCCGTGCACTCGGTATGTTGACACTCCGATATGATAGCGCATCTGTGATCCGGTTCCCAAAGCCCGCGTAGAATGGAGTCCATGAACCTTCGCCAAAGAGCCTTTGGATATCTCGAAGGCAAGCCATCTTGAACACTTCGGGCTGGCGCATGATGACTTCGCTATTTTGCGGTAGCTCTCGCGTCAGTAATAACGATTACTTTACATAGATGGAAAGACTTACCGATGAAGAGATGCCATCAGTCTGTCAGGACTCATGATGACGGGGCCTTCGGGGAGCTGGTAATCGTTTTGCTTCACTCCTTTCAGGTAATCCCTCGTCGAGTCTGCCTGACCGATGGCGCGAGACGTAAGGTACATGATCTTGTACCCATTCCGAGTGATGTCAGTGTACAACTTTGCCACCCCAAGGTGCGTCCAGTCCCGCCCTATCAGCGTAAAAATATGTCCAAGACCGTCGGACCTGTACATACACTAAGTAATCTTCGACGCTCGGCGATCTACAGCGAAGAAAAAACACACACTTTGTTATCGTTCCGTCAATGTCCGAGACAACGACATGATCTGTCGAATCCCAAACAAATATGCGCGCTGTGCACCCTGGAGCACCGGTAGTAGAGAGCGAAAACGTGATCGTGTTCGCCCCGGGTTTCAGATTCAGTGATTTCTGTCAAACAATAAGAAGGAGGCGTGAACTATCATATCATTCAACTGACGAGTTGTTCTGATGACAACCGCAGTGTCTTGGCAAATTTCTTCTCTTTCCCCACTGTCATGGTATCGGGGACAGGTTGCATTGTGGGTGATTGGCTAACTACGGGTGTGGTCGCTGGGGCCGACGCCGATGGAGGAGGTAAGCGGGAGGGTACATGGACCGGCTGACTGAACCTCTGTAAACAACGTGAGCGCGTCTAGGCTCAACGATAAGCACAGCTATCAACCTGATCCGGTGGTATCGTAGCAGCCTCTCTTGAAACTGGTGGGTCTACAACAATAATACCTCGACTCCGACTCCACCACCTTACCCAACTGGATGACGTGGATTTGCGAGCGGACACCCGAGGTGATTCCAAATCCGCCCGTTTCGGCCTCGAGCGCTCGTCTGGAGATGAAAGTAGTTCCTGTTCCATCTGGAAAGGCGGTGATGAAAGTGACGAAGGAGGCGACGGCAATGCGGCGAGACGATCCTCCCTAGCCGCACACGTCCACAGTGGTAAAGCATCCATCAACGGCGAGCGCTCTTCTCGCGTGATATACTGTTCGCCAGTACACCGCATCACGAGCCGTTCGTCTCGAACCAGACTCTCATCTGCCATTAGCCGTGCGTAGTCTATGATCCCCCGATCAAAAGTACGACCCGTTTCTGCTTCGTCACGATTGTGAATGGCGTCCAGCGAGGCTACGAGACTGAGCTCAAATTCGATTAGAGTACCATCGATCCCGACCTGGAATTTGGTCTGGTCGTCGTGCCGTGCTATTATGCATCCACCAGACCTAAACGGTTTCTCGTCCTTGTACTCACCAGGATCCTGGTGCACAAGTGGCAAAGGTGACACGCTATCATGGTCATCAACCAGTGGAAGGGGTGACCGGGTAGTATGTGGGCTCCCACTCAATTCTGGGGGAACGCTACGGCTGCGCTTTAGCACAAGCTCATCCTCGTCGGCTTCCGGATGCGTGTTATCACCTTTGCCCATGAGCACTGGTGGGGCAGTCTGAGCGTGAAGCGGAGAAAGTTGGGGAAATGCCCCCCATTCCCAGGAGTATTCCTGCACTGGCAAAGAATTACCAACTCTCTCGGTTGTTAGGATATCGAGTTTGGGGGCGATGTCATCAGGGGACTCGGAGACGGCACGGCGAGAGGGGAAAGAAGTTCGGAGATGAGATGGTACGCCCGGCTGTGATCGCGGAAAAGGTATTCGCTGGTCGGTATTTGTACTTGTGGAGGTAACTTGAGTCTGATATTCTGACTGCGCGAACTTGCTCTTGTCGGGTGCAGAGGAATGGTATCCAGCAATGTCGAGAGCCATGTCTTGATCGTGTCACCACGTCATCGACTGCGACTTGGAGAATATATGACAACACAACTCACCCTGGGTGTACTGGACACTGGGAGGTGATACTGTGGGTGCCTGAGGGAAGTCGACCTCTAGCGGTGGAGTTTGTGGCGCTGAATATGACTGACCCCGCTTGCGCAGAACCGATATGCGATCGTGAGGCATCGCATTCAAATCTAGGAACTCCGGCTCGGGGATCTTTGGGGTGGCTGGTGGTACTTCTGGGGTTTTACTGAGAGCAACGGAAGGAATCTCGTCCTGGGCGGCAGTCTTGGTTGCTGTGAGTATTGGACTTGTGACGAGGTCTTCTGGGATGTCCTCCTCTGTCTCGAAGACGAAGAACGCTTCACCGGCGTCACCGATCTTCATGCCGAACGGAATCGGGCTGCCGTTGACGGAGACGTTCACCTAGTAGAATAGAGCACTCATGACATGGCCCTCTGCGATGAGAACCGGTGACGCACCATTTTCTCTGCAGGATGAAGCACTTGCAACTTGCCAAAGCGCACATGGAAGGGAGAACACGCAAGAGCGACGTCCCCGTCATCGGTCAGTCTGCGTATGACGATGACATCGATAGCACCGGTGAGCGTAGAGGGGTTGATATCTTTGTAGTATTGGTAAGGCGCACTGATGGCGTTGACCGCACCGCGCAGGTAGTTCATCCGTCGAGATGCGTCGCAGGAAGGGGTGCGAGAGGAACTCGGAACATCGACCCTACTCCGGCTATGACAACAGCTTTGGGGTTACACGTGACTGCGGCTCGGACTCGTCTCACTACGCCCCAATAACAAATCTCAATCTACTTATAGGCAACTTAGTGTTCGACAGATGCTATCATCTCAATACAAAGCGCATGTGCTAATGATGGCCAGCGGCGAGATGGTCGTATATAGGTGCAATGGTAGGCTGACGAGGAACATCAGAACGTCGCCGGGACATTCCATCCCTCGGGACTCACCGGAACATTCCTCTCCCTGGACAAACGGTAACTGTTCAGTGAGCGGGTAGAGCATGAAATCATGTGAGACGTACCACTTCGTGCCGCCTGGCATGGTCGGGGCTGGGGCAACGTGAGTAAGCCCTAGAAGCCAAAGTAAAGGGAACTCACAAATATATGGATCGGGATGTTGCTGGGCGGCCAACCTGGCTTCCGCTTTCTGGAGAAATTCGCCCAATGCTCTCGGATCGTGCACATCACTAGAAAGCGCCGGTTCGCACATAAAGACGATGGAGACACGCTCGACGGCTCACCGGTTGCGCTCAAACTCTGCTCTGATCATCATGGCCCTTCCACGCCAAATATCTCGACGAACAACCCAGTCCAACTCATTTTTTAACATGCGTCGGTAGAGCGACTTGACGTAGGACTTGTGCGCCGCCGAGAATGACGAGGTCGACATTGTGAAGTGCGAACGGTGGGTAACGAAGAGGTGTTAACCAAATTCGAGTCGAATTTGCATGATAACGCTAAATATGGGCTTATCTGAAGATAACTATTTTGTTTTGTCTCGTCGCCTCCGAACCGATTCTGCCTGACTCAAAAAGTTGGGGGGCATCAGATGGATCCCCACTCGACACACTCGCAGTTTAACCAGCGTACACCCAAGTCAGGGCCATACATGCCCACGACAAGATTCATGGAACAGCCACCAAGAATCACCATCGAAAAATACGCAAAATCGCCACCGCCAGCCGAGTCGACCACGAAAAAAGGTGATCATTTACTGTCGCTCGAACGGCGTCCGATAGCGACGAATTCTCGCGTCAGGCAGGGCGAGCAGCTCAAACGGGACATGTTTATCGCATTCATCAGCAGGGCACTGCAGGAAAAACTCAATGTCTGTGTCCTCGTGTGCGCATGTCTCCCTCGGCTGACCCCCTCTCTTAAGGGCCAGAGCAAAGACTTCGATGACCTCGTTGACCAGTTCAACCCAAGAAAAGTAGGCGGGAGTGCGACGTCATTATCCCAACTACGGCTATGG
The DNA here is from genome assembly GCA_038090235.1 of Pulveroboletus ravenelii. Taxonomy (NCBI): domain Eukaryota; kingdom Fungi; phylum Basidiomycota; class Agaricomycetes; order Boletales; family Boletaceae; genus Pulveroboletus; species Pulveroboletus ravenelii. The sequence continues at coordinate 38,480 of JBBPMH010000016.1, forward strand.
GTCCTCGCACTCTCGCATGTACTCTCTAGGTTGGAGAAGCGCCACGCGCCATTGGTCGAGGCTATCCTAAACCTACCATGGACAACGATGGACACCGCTTTCGTAAAGTCGTACACTGTTTTCATTGGGATGCTCCTAAGCGCCAGGCCAGAATACCTCTCTCTCATCCTCAGTAAGATTACCCAGGGTCTAACCTACCGTACGTCATACTCATCGATACCCGTTGGATTCGATGTAACCTGCTTGTATCTGTAGAATCTGGATTGCAAGCCCTGAATTCAGGTGGTCCAGAAAGCTCTACGAGCCCATTGACGCGCAATGTGGTGTATGACCGCTTGCATCACCTCCTTTGTCATCTCTTGTCCCTCATACCTACACTACCCTCGACGTTGCAACCTCTCCTTGTCCGGAGTTTCCCTCACAAGCGGCAACCGCAAGTTGCACAAGTAACGTACATACGTAACCTGCTACGGGTCACCGAGTATTGCTCCGAGTTGGCTGATCGAATACTTGCGCTCATCATCGATCGCGTTCTTCAAATAGACGTATGTGTGACCTTTTAGTTGTGTGCACTACCCCGCTGAATGTTGTCCCAGGTCGAGATCCAGGTAGAATTAGAAGAACTCGAACAGGATAACACATTGGAGAACGGCGAGGTGTTTGAATTTGATCCATTCGATGTTGTCATTGGTCAGGAGGGTAATGATGGAGGGTCCGATGCTGGAGATGATGGTCTCGATTCTGATGCATCAACTGACATCTCATCCGAGGACGGGTCCGACGATGAGGAGCCTGATCTGCCGCACAACGTGCGACACATGCAGGGGATGGTTAACAAGCTCGATTGCATTCTCAAACTGATATTCGATCACTTCAATCGATTACACTACCTCGCCGACGCACCCTGCACGCCTTCCCCGCCCAGTGCTCACCCAAATAGTCCGCTTTCACTCCTGGACACTCCTGGACCGCCTTCTCCCGAATCCGGGCGCGCGATGCGTGCTGCCCGATTCCATACTCTCTTGGCCATATTTGACCGAGCTATCATCCGCACTTTTAAATCCCGGTATACCCAATTCCTCGTCTTTTGGTATTCTTCCCTCGACCCCGAATTCAGTGACCTTTTTCAAGGTCTGCTTGTCGAGAAGGCACTTCTTGGACAAGACGCACCCACTGTAACCCGTGCTGCTGCAGCGAGCTACATCGCCTCCTTTGTCAGCCGTGCTCAGTTCGTCGATCGCGAAGGCGCACGCAGAATGGTGGCTGTCCTGTGCACATTCCTACAGAGTCACCTAGACGCGTTTGATAGTATTATACAGGCGGGGCAAGAACCTCCGGGTATTACGCATCACAGCGTGTTTTATGCCATCGCACAAGCTGTGTTTCTCATTTTTTGCTTCCGGTGGAGGGATCTCGAAGAGGAGCTTGACGAGGTGGAAGAGTATCAGGGGAGGAAAAAGTGGATGAACGAGTTGGATGTCGTGCAGCGAGTGATCACCTCCCCTTTAAACCCACTGAAGGTGAGCTACTTCATTCGACCCATCTTTCCACCTGCATCTCACACGACATGTGAGGTCTGCTCCCCAAACATCGTGGTGCAATTCTCTCGCGTCGCACAAGTGACCGACTTTGTCTATTGCCATTCCATTATCGAAGCTAATAAACGATCCGAATACAACCCCAGTCCAGGCTCACTGCCGCTCGTGAGCGGGGAAGAGCTCGTGTCTGCGGAGCTGCATACGTTCTTCCCCTTCGACCCGTACAAGCTTCCGCGTTCAAGCCCGTACATACAAAGCCTATATAGAGAATGGGCCTCCGTGGCGATCGAAGGTGACGAGGAGAGCGATGAAGAAGGGGAAGACGTGGAGGATGCAGACAAGGGCGATGGAAATGAGCATGAGAAATCCCACGAAGCTGCGATGCAATCTCTCAGCCGAGGCGGCGCTCCTGCGATCTCCGGCGGACTTCGGATACCCACGACCTCCCGGGGGTCCAGTTGCAACGCAGATGGCTTGGGGGAATCATTTGGTGGGATGAGCATCAGTCCCGCACAACCGAGGTCTGTCATCATGGCTTCGTAGCGCTACACTAATTGGTACTGTGATCGCAAATCATGGGGTATATACGGGTGCGAACGCAGTATGCATAATCAAACACGGAACACTGTCTGCGAAACCCAGGGCAGCAGGCTGATGGTGTAAACATCACGATCGAACAGTAACAGGGATGTGTGCAAATTCTGATAGACCGTTCGTAGGATCATCCGTAGTGGAAAAGGACCCCGTACGCGAGCGCTCGACAAGGGACGCCCAATCCCAATTTCGCCACTCCTCTTCGGGAGGCGGCGGCGATGCGACGAGCACAAAGGTAAACTCCGATAGATCCGATAGCTGAATGAAACGGAAGGTGTTCTTTCCGGGGTGCATGCACGACGTGACGTCTAGTGGGTCCGATTTCTGAAAGGGATCAACGCGTTCGTCGAATGAGCGCGGCACCGCGGGATCACGCCCGCAGGCGGAGGCAATCGGGAGAGTACTCACCAGGGTATGTGGCAGCCAGGTCTTGCTCCGATGAGACTCTGGGTTAACTTGGACGACCAATCCACCCATCTTGGGCCACTGGAACACACAATGCTCGATGACACCATTGACGTCATGGAGCGAGGTGGGTGTGTTCTTGGGCTCCACCACAGCACCCACAGGAACAGAACAGAGACGAAGGTGCACCCGTAGTCTGGACGGCTGGCTGGAGGGGAGGATATGGGTAAGGTGACGGGGGCCGTTAATATGAAGCCAAACACATACCGCTCTCCAGACATGTGGAACATCTCCTCATTCACCTCGATGTCGACGTCCACAATCTCTGCATATCGCCTTCCGAGTTGATTAAACCATAAGCCGGGTTGGGTTGGTAGATGTGAAACAAAGTCTGTGGAATTTGATGAAGTAGACTGGATTGGAGACACGACTTGAGTCGGACGCCATGAATGATCTCCGATCGGTTGTATTGCGGGCGCGTTGGATGTATCGGTCTGTGCCACGGGTTGGCTCGTGGTTGTGAGCGCTGGAAACATCTGGATAGCTGGGCGGACGAGCTCAGTCAACGACGTTGAACCCGGGGGACGGTCTTCTACCGTGGGAGAGGTTACTCGCGGGACGTTATAGGACTTGTCCTTGGCGCTATCAGGTTGCTTGATCAAGGTGGTCAGGGAAGCCTGCAGCATGGCACGAGGCGCTTTGGGCGGCAATCTGCCTCCCGTGAAATCAACCAACGTGATATCACTGTCCTTCCTCGACGCTTCTGATACTATAGTGTCCATCGAACCGAACCTGCCGCGCGTGTTCCGGACCCAAGTATCCACCTCATCAACCCTATCGCGCTTCAGAGACCTGCCTCGACCCTGATAAACAGGCGTCTTTTGTGAAACTAGAGACGAAAGTTGGGATCTCATCTCCTTCGCTTGCCGAAAGAAGTTCCTGCATTGATCGTCGGAAAGCAATCGAAGACATTGCTCCGAGTCTAGGCGATTCACGGGGCTCCTCGTTTGCGCGGAGGCAAGAAGGACAGGAACGAGGTGTTTTCTGCATTCCTGGATCGTAGAGGACGGTGGCATAGTATCACCCAGCAACGGATTTTGTGGATAAAAATGATCAAGTGTGGAGCTGGCAGATACTAGGTTGTTTACAGCGGTCCGGGTCGGAGAGTATGACACAGAGCTGGGGGGATCCTCCACTTTGACTAGATGATCCACGGGAAGGTCGTGAGTTTTGAGGATTAATGCCGGCTTGTTGCCCTTGATCCACACAACGCGAGTAAGAGGCGTGTTGTGCACAAGGTTGGAGCAACGTACCGAACACGTGTCTGCAGGGCTGGGCAATTCTGGTGCTGCTGGGGGAACGCCAATCACGGACTCTAAAAATCGCTCAACCTCTCCTGGTTCCGGGGTGTAAAAGCGCGGGGTGGAAGAGAAGGACGAATCCGAGCAATCATCCACCCCTTGAAACGTGCACTCCCCATCGATCTGATCCATGGCTGATGCCACCTTATCTTTTGTTGACCCTCCAATCCTTCCAAGCAGTGTTCCGGACGATGGAGAAAGAGGCGGATCCAAGCGATGTAGATATTCGTCGTGTTTAGGATAGCTCTCATTCTGTCGTTTGCGATAGAAACGATGAGGTGGCGGTTTCCCACTCTTGGCTTTGGGTGCCTTTTTATTGCCACGCTTGTAATACCTTTTGAGTGAGAATCGGGGCGCCGATGAGCAGGCAGTCGGCGTCGTGAAGGACATTGTGATGGGCAAAACGACGACCCGAGTCAGCGCGACGTACACTTGGAGTTTATTAGAAATCAGGATTCCATAAATACAAAATTTATAGCATTAGATGTAGTTGAAACCAACCGGACTGGCTCTGTATATGACTGCTAATATTGAGTGTGGTGTTGGTAACAGCTTTATTAGACAGGCCTCAGGCGCTCGTCAATGCTACCTCAACGCAGATAGGGTTCTGCACGGGTCATGGCACCAACCCGTGAATTCGACAGTGTTGAGTGAATACCATGATGGCTCCAGACACTGTGGGCACTATTGCAAGTAATACATGATCACGTTGACTATCACATGCTGCCCTCGTCATTCTCAGCACCCTTCTCTTCCTGCTTGCGTAGTCATGTGATGAAAGGTGATGATGCGTCAGGTGGATGGGTAAGGGTAACAATATTAACATGACCGGGCCATTGAAAGCAAGCACTTCAACATCTCCGAACGACTCACACCAAGGCTGCATCCCTCGCTGATATGTAAGGAAACAAGCACAACGTACAACAGTCCAAGTTCCAGCCCCGATCTAGACTTCAAATACTTTGTATGGACATACTGGCAAAATTCGGCATCCCAAATGAATGTGAATTCTGACTTCTGTACGCTTCCTCGTATAGGTCTCGAAGCAGCTCCAGTTCGTCGATCGTCCTCTTTGGCGATTTATCTCGGACGATTTCCAGTAAAGCTTTGTGCGAGATGATGTAGACGCGTTGGTCCTGAAGTTGTGCCTCCAGCAAATTCTCCTTTACGCTTCGACGTGTCTCTGTGATGAACTGCTCCCGAGCAGCTTTGTACATCCCCTTCTTCGTTTCTGCCTCGTCGTCAGAACCATACCCGCCCTCTTGCATGACGTTACGAATATGCTGGTCAGCCTTCGACCGGACAATGAACGTGGGGATTTTGAAACGACGGCAGTTCATCAGGATGGCCTGGTCCGTCATCGTGAAACGATTGTTGAACAGGACGATGACGCAGTCAAAGACGTAGAGGCCTTGAGAATTGAAATACTGCCAGTCGGGAATCTTTAGTGTCCCTGATCCTGGAATGTCGTACCATGCAAACTGGTCGGCATGCTTGGGATCGCAGTACCGCCCAACCTCCAATGTAGTTTCAACGATGCCGGTCGGAGCTGCATTTGAATCTTGGTTGCTCATCCCGCAGAGGGCATTGATCAAGGATGATTTACCACTACCAGCAACGCCAGCGACGGCGAAGTGGAACACCCCGTCCTTGTACTGGATATTCTCCTTTGCGGCTTGCAGCTCATCGGCAGTGGGCATGACCACAGGCTGGATGCCTTCCTTGAGCTGCCTCTCCACCTCCTCCCGCTCCTTTTTGGCCTTCCTGGCTTGTTCGGACGCTCTACTCGCTGCCGCCTCTGCAGCAGCCTGCTGCTCTCTTGCTCTCCTTATCTCTTCTTCACGGGCTCTCTGGCGTCGATTTTCTTCTTCCTGGGCAGCAATATCAGCTTGCCTGGCAGCCTCTTCAGCGAGTCTAGTGCGTTCTCGTTCTGCTTCTAGCTCCTTCCTTATCTTCTCCTGACGCTCTTGTTCCTCGCGGGCTCGTGCCTTGGCCTGTTCCTGAGCGACCCGAGCAGCGTGTGCAGCAGCCTCTACCTCTCGACGGATGCGCTCAGCCTCTTCCCGAGCTGCTTGAGCAGCCCGTTCCGCAGCAAGCTGCACCTCATGGTCCCTTTGCCTCTGTTCCTCTGCTTCGCGAGCTGCTCGTTCAGCTGCTTCTCGCGCCTGTTGAGCAGCCTGTTCTGCCCTTTGTTGCTGCTCCTCTGCCTGTCGACGGGCTTCTTCAGCTGCCCGTCGCTCTTGTTCAGTCGCATGCCAGTCAGGTTCACAATGGCTCGAGTGACTTCCTCCCATCTCTAGGTCTGGCTAGGGAGGGGTTGGGATGTGGGAGGATGTGGTTTGTATGGAAGGAGTGTTGCCATCGCGCTTTGGTGCAGTGATGGGGGACGAGAACCACGGGGACCTAGTGCTTCGCTTCTATTCCATTTAGAACACGAGTGCAGCCTCGCGGTTGATGGTTCGCGACCTGGTAACGTTCCATCGAATTCACTTAATACTGTATTCACCGTATCACAACGCCCAGACACAGCACAAAGCGGCGGTAGCACTGCATTCTGATTTCCGAACCTCGAATTCAGTTCATTGGATACAAGTCCCGGGTAGCAGCGCAAGCTGCAAAAACAAAAACCAGTATGTAGTACTTGGCGTGTAATAACCTGACTTACTACCATCACAGTTCAAGTCTGGAATCCGACCATGCATGTACAGCACACCGAAGTTTACTGGTGGCTTGCTGGCAAGGTGGCGCTATGGCGAAATGTCCGCCCGGGGACTGTGGCAGGTGGCTGGAGGGCGGAACGCGGTTTGATTACCGAAAAGCCAGAGATGGCCCTCACCGTTGGTGGACGTGCCCGCCACCATGCTGTATTGATATGAACACCGTCATCCCAAGCCCGCTGCATCTGTCGTCACCAGCAGAACAGAATGGATGGGCATCACAAAGCAGTTGACAGGCGGTCATCAAAGCCACCGACAATTATGCGCTCAACATCGACATCATAGCCATCAATTGTTTCTCTCTGACCAAGTGGTCATACTCCACTGAACATATAAATAGAATTCATCCGGCCAACGAGAGTTGCCCTTCATTCGTAAGTTTGAGACTGCTCCGAGCCCATTCAAGCCGTCTTCACGCACAACTCCCCTATTCTATCAGACACTTGGACTCCTCTCGAACATGTACTCCCCTCCGGTCAACCTCTGTGATCTACTCAGAAGCTCTTCTCTTCTCACGTCCCCATTTTCACTTGACAACCCATCCCGCTTTTCCCTCGATGGGTCTGGTGTGACAGGCTTGATGGGTGGAGATGATGCTGTATCCGCTATGATCACTACTCACGTTTACGGGAACAGGCGTTGGCTGGGCTGGTACAATACCCCTGGGTCCTTCCAGATAGCCGGACGATTCCGCTCATTTGCGAAATCTGCATCCTTCCGTAGCATATTCAGCAGCAACTCCTCTTCGACGTCCCCGTCCAAAAGCGTCTTCACGGATCCCATGACATTGTTTGAACCGGACAGTTGTAAGGGACCCAAGTTTCGTGCTGCACATTCGGGAACAGTCATCGAGGAGACTGGTTATTTGGCTGCGCTCTTCATGAAGGAGTGTGTTGCTTGGGATTCGGAGGGGAAAGTGGTTCCAGGGAGGAAGACTCAGCCCATCGGGATCGCCATTGTTGAGCTTGGTCAGGTCCCCCCTTCCGAGATGCGTCCTGCACACAGCAGTACCTCTGCTCTCCTCTATGCCAGCATTCCCATCGCCACCAGTATTGGAACTTGCGTGCTTTGCGCTCTTTGTGGAGACTGTTGCGCATCCTTGTTGATCCTCGTGGGTATCATTGTGAATGGGCTATCCTCCCTCGTCTTTGGTTCAGCAGATTTTATATTTACCCATCCTGAACCCGCCAAAGGATCGCCTGCTGGCGATGGAATACTTAGCTCGGGGAAGGACATTGTCCTGTTGAAGGGAGCAGAAGGCGCTGTGAATTCCATCACTCGCGGTACGATTGCCCTTCGCTTTTCCAACGAGGCCCACTACAGTTCCATCCGGTGGTGCTCCCTGCTTTTCTTTATCCAATGTATCACCCAGCTCCTCCTCATCTCCCAGGCGTCATTGTTCGGCCAGGTCATGTTTCTTATCTCGCTTGGTGTCTCTGCATTGTACAATGCCTGGCTCTCCTCGCTGGACAAGGAGAATATCCATCGGAAGTTGTTGTTCGAGAGGGTGCTCGATCACCCGACATTGACCAAGTACACGCTGGGGACCCGCACAACTGCAGTGGTCTTCATTCTCCTCGTCCTGCAGCTGCAGGACCCAACAGGGCTTCTTAATGAGCTCCTTCCCAATGACACCAAGGTGTGGAGGCAGTGGAAGGCCACGATCTTGCAGCAGCTGCGTCGCTCCAGTGATCAGCCCTTCCAAGTCAAAAACAAAGTCGGGGACCAGGAAGGGTTTACACAGCAAGAGAAGGACCTGTTGGAGCTGCTCTACGATGACGCGCGAGCGGCATACAATGGCTACAGGGAGTATCTCCAAGTCGACGCATTCTGATCATTTATCGCTTCATTTTCCTTGACCCCTCGTTTTTTGATTGTCAGTGACTATTCGTGTAGCCCTTGATTTACTATCTACCGGGCCTACCAGTGTCCCTCGTGTATCGCAGCTAGTGCCTGTCTTCTCTTCATTATCAATTTTATCCATCTAATATCGAACGGGGTGGCTGGCTTGCCGATCTGACACAATACCGCAAGCCAACTGAAAAATAGAGTAGCTAGCTTTGTGGATCACGGATCCAAAGTTGTACGAAGATGGTCAACGCATTTGCCTCCGGGTTACCCAAGCTAACTGGATTGAGGGCACGAAAGAAGATTGGACATGGTAAATACTGGTACGGTTGAATGGTAGCAATTAACCAGGGTAAATCAGCACCGAAGTGGCACACTACATGGCAAATTAAGGAAGCAATCAAGGAACCACGACATGGGAAGTATCTGATAGAACGTGACATCATTAATTGCAAGCCCGGAACACGGCGTCAGATGGGTCGTAAGCATGATAGATTGTGGTATTCTCTGAAAATTAAACGGAAAAGGAATCACTTGGAATCGACATATCGAATGTAGCCATGATACGCTGCTTGAGCATCGCCGTACAACGTCTCAAGTAAGGACCTCTCTTGTTGACTGAACCCGTCCACCTTCCAGTCTGAGTCGCTAAATTCGAGCTTTTCCCTGTCGAGGAGTCGTTGCACGATCTTCCCCTTCCAATGCCTCCAGACCTTGGTGTCGTTGGGGAGGAGCTCGTTAAGCATTTTACTCGGTTCTTCAGGCTCAAGAACGAGGAGACTGAAGACCACCATGCTTGTGCGCGTGCCCAAGTAATACTTGGTCAAGATCGGTCTCTGGAGTACACTGTCAAGCAGGATATCCCGTTGGATCTTCTCCTTGTCCAAGGAAGACAGCCATGAATTGTAAATCCAGGAGACACCCAGTGAACTGACAAACATGATTTGGCCGAACAGGGAACATTGGGGTATGAGGAGTAGCTGAGCGATGAATTGGATAGTGAGCAGGACAGAGCACCATCCGATGTTGTTGTAGTGGGGTTCGCTAGCGAAACTGAGAGAGAACCTGCCGCGTGTGATAGAGTTCACGGCGCCTTCCGCTCCTTTGAGCAAGACAATTTCCTTGTCTGAACTGAGGATACCGTCACCGGGAGGAGATCCTTTGGCGGGGTCAGGATGAGTGAACAGGAACACTCCTGATCCAATGACGAGGCAAGAGACACCACTTGAGAGGATACCAAAGAGGATTAACGAGAACGCGAACCAATCACGGAAAACACCACATGTAACGCAGGTACCGACGCTGACGGTGATAGGGAATGTTGCAAAGATGGGAGAGTACGCGTTGATACGTTCGGGGCACATCTGAGGTTCAGGTACGTGCTTGAGCTGGGCAATTGTCACCCCAACAGGTTGTGTTTTTCTCCCTTCGACGACCATTCCATCCCGCGCAGCGCATTCTTTCATGAATAGGGCAGCCAAGTGACCTGTCTCCTCGATGATAGTACCCGAGTGTGCAGCTCTAAATTTGGGACCCTTCCAGCCATCCAAATCGAACAGTGTGGCAGGATCGGTGTGGACACCAGGAAAAAAACCGTCGAAAAATCTTGACTTTGCGAGAAGGCCATATCGTTTGGCAATCTGATATGATCCTGGAGAGTTGTACCATCCTAGCCACTGCCTGTTCTCATAGACATGGACAGTGGCCATGGCCGACACGGCCTCGTCTCCGCCAAAGATGCCCGCTACACCCGAAGTATCAAGGGTGAAGTGGGACTTGTCAAGTGGCAACGGAGTCGTAACGAGTGATCGGCGTTGGAGGATACTGGATATGTCGGGAATGTACATGTGAACAAGAGTCAATGGACGGGAACCAGTGCATACGAAGATATTGACGGTTGATGCCGATAAATCCATCGCGAAACTTCAGGGCTTAAGCGAATAATTACGGGTGGGAAAACCGCGGATATAAGATTACCCACAAAACACGAGGCGGAAGCCTAGTTGCTGAATCATCTCCGCCTAGGCATCCGCAAACCATAAGCGCTCAGTGAGTCTCAATGAGCAGATTATTTTGGTTTAGGTCAGGTTTGGATTACGCACCTGCCTTGCGTCCTGAGCTTCCTCCAATCACAGCTCTCAAATGACTTGGTAGAGTAGTCAAGTGATAACGTTACTCAACAGAGCGGCTGCTTCATTTCAGACATTTTGCAGATGCCTACGACCCGACGACGCGTGACGGTGACCAAGGACGACGGGATCGGGTACGGTACCATGGAGAACTTGATCAAGATTCGGTTCGCGTTTCCGCAGTGGGGACAGGGAATGACGACAGGCGGGAACGCGAGCCAGATTACGGATGGCGCGGCAGCGGCGATAATGATGACGTGCAGCAAGGCTGAGCGCTATTCTTGGCAACTATGTCAGTACAGCGGTGGCATGCCGGCGTGGCGACGAATTCCATCGAGTACTAAGGGACATGCTGCGATTGCATCTTACCTTCGTCCCCCAGGTGACCGCCACGCGTGATGGGTGCTGGCCTTGCCTATGCGATTCCCATAGTGCTCAAGAACACTGGACTTGACATTGCACATGTCAACTTGTTCGAGGTAGACTCTTTTCCTCAAGCCCAACGAAACGTTCGCTCCCCAATGCTTCTACTGCATCCAGCAACTGGGGCTAAACCCCGAGAAGGTGAACATCAACAGGGGTGCGATCGCGTTCGGACCGCTAGATAAGTTTTTTCATCTGTCTCGCTAGCCGTAGTCAAGGCTGACTGGCATTTGTGCGTTGGGTCACGCCGCACGGGTGCTCGACAGGTCACGACAGGTTTACACGAGCTCAGGAGACGCAAGGGCAAGGTGAGTTTTGCGTGCGAGGGAGGATGTTGCGGAGTCAATTTGATGATGATGGGCTTGTCTTGGTCACAGGTTTTGGTGACGTTGATGTATTGAGACTAGGATAGGCGCTGTTGCGGTCTTCGTAAGCGACACATAAAGTGTCAGCCTGTCAACAGCCATTGCGCTGGCCGTTCATATGGCATAGTATTGTACTTCACAGCAATTCTAACGGTGTGATGTCACTCATTCTGTCTTTGCAAAGTATGTATGTATTTTGTTTGCATTTTGTAAGTTGAATGATAATCTGTCGTGGTATTCCACTGACTGAGTGGTACTATACACTTTACCCTCTCGACGGGTAAGTTACCAACATTCTTTGATTGAGAGTGTTGTGGCATTTCCACGATGCTCCAATGCCACCTGTAATCATCGATGAAAAGTGTGTTGGTTTGGTCAGTTTCTCAAGCTTGCAAGAGATGGTGACGTTGGAGACGATCATACTCGGGTTTTCGAGGCAGCCCTCATACCAGTTATGCGGTTTGACATCCACAACACTTGCTGCAGTCCTTGCGGGTGCAAGCGTTCTGAGTTTCTTCGTTGGCATTGTCACTTATTTGGCAGGGACTTCCGTCCTCAGCACTCCCGCTTTCTGTGGATTAATCAATACATAATTCTGGCAGACGCAAAATCCGTTATGCACATTCATTTAAACCATGTGGAATGAAAATATAAGATCAAAAATTCTGGGAATGTGGCAACACTCTTGAAGGAAGACCTGGCCGCATTCAAGGTCAATGACTGAAGGACGCGGAGGCTTACCTGCTATTGGGTGGTAGTATACCTAATTGAGCAAGAACTTTAGAATCTAACAATGACAAACAACACTTGTCATACCTTGACTTTGCACTGCCCATCGCGGGGTAGGAGTCGCAGCTCTTGCCCCATCACAAGTTCCTAAGATATTCAATTATTCTTCCAGATAAATTTTGGTCCTCAATTTCTCAGCCTGATCATTTTCAGCGCAAGTAGGCGACACGATCTTTGCGATGAAGACCGAGTCTGATACTCCGCAAACATCCGCCCCTGCGCAGACTCAACCTTCCACGCAGTACACTACACAATGGGGTACAACACGTGGGCCGTAGTTTCTTCTCTCTTCATTTTGATGATAAAGCGTTATTTTGGTCTGTCAGAAATCCCCATTGACCCTGCACTCCAACAGCAGTCACAAGTGGCCACGTCAGTCGAACATTTCTCCGCTATCTGACATCTCATTTAATTCTGAGCACAATTCAGCACGACTCCATATTCACATTACCAATACTCGCAACATTACCCTCAAGCGGCCTACACGCACTACCAATATGCCTCCGCGATGAGCACAGCGCAAACGCAACAGCGGCAGGCCACTGCTACGTCCGCTACGGCCATAACTTCCACGATAAATATTACTGCGACCAATGTCAGTGGAGTGGACACCGCTGACGTGGCTACATTGAACGATGCGCTTGGCAGTGCTGGTGTAGATCTAAGGGTATTGTTTTTTCGTCTTCCGTTCTGTTGAGCTTGTTTAGCGGTACCTCCCCAGGCCGAAGAGGAGAGTTTACAGCGGTCATACGACTCACACCAAGTATATCGCCCTTTTGAGGATCGTTCGAAGAAGCAACCCACAGCACCATTCTTCGACACCCGCTTTCTCGGACCAACGATGCGCGGCATTGGAACGCAACATAAGATTACCAAGGTTCCGGAAGATTCCGTGAATTATCTCGCACTTGCTCTCCGTGCTCGGTTACAGGACCTAGTCGTAGCCATGGTCGCAGCTGCTTGCCATCGCACTGATGCACAATATGACAAACCCCCATCCATGTTCGAGGGGGGTACCCCTATGTGGAGTGTTCTTATACGTAATGATATAGGGAAGCAGCTTTCCGCTCTAGAAAAGACCGAGAGGGAGGAAGAAATGAAGATTCGGAGGGAACGCAAGGAGCGGGCAGACCTCGCCGCTGCTCATGCAGCTAATCTAGCCGCACAGGCTTCTGGAGGCGGAGGTGCGATGGCCGTAGATGAAGAAGAGGGCGGCGCACCCAAGAAGAAAAAGAAAAAGGAGGGCCCTGGTGTCACGGCAAGAAATATGTCCGAAGACGTGCGCAAGAAAATGTCGAATGCGGTTGCTAGTCAGGCTGCTGGACTCGGAGGGAAGTATGCATGGATGAACGCGGCCAACGTCTCCGCAACAACTCCGAAACCAAAGCCAGTTGCTACTACGCCCGTGCCTGTGGTCACCGCACCGGCTACGACGTCGACACCAGCAACGACGACTGCTCCCGTGGCATCTACTACCGCTGGAGCATCATGGGCACGCCCGTATGTCTCCTCAAAGAAGACTACGGCATCGTCCGGTCAAGCCGTCGAGGAGGATGACAGAATGTTGGTGACGATGCGAGATGCAATGTTTGTGGTAGAAAAGGACAGGGGACATGGTGGCGGACGTGGCTCCGCCCGAGGTTGGGTTTGATTAATTCTCGGACGTGTCTGTACATCCAACGACTTTTACGCCACTATGTAGGTCTCGTTATTCGTTTAGTATGTACGGCTTGCCTGCTCGATCAGGAAGTCGCGTTGTTTGGGTGTGTTGATCAAAAGCTCTAAGAAACTCCTTGGCGAACAACACCTTACACTCGAACACGGTGAGCAGCTCACGCGCGGGGTCGTGTCGCTATGTCCGGAGAATCTTCACAGCGTTCGTTGCTGATTGACATGTGGGTTTATATGTCCATTTGGTTCTGCGCCTTACGATATCCTGCTATAGTACATATCAGCAGCTACACTCATTTCTCACTGGTCGACGCGATGGGGGTTCGGTGGAACAGATATCCCAAAAAATAACACCCCGCATCTCACAGATCCAGGATGTCTCGAAGCCGTACGGAAAACCAACACCTGCGTCGCGCAAGATGGTGGAGAGTGGCACAGTCACGCTGCCGGATGAATGTGTCTTGCGGGTTGATGACGTCTCAAAAGAGTTCGCCACTGCGCTCAGCTCGCATTTTGAGATTGACGAGATCCAGGCGCTCATTCTATTGCGATCATTTCTCTACAACGAAGGACTGTCAATAAGCTCCGGGTCAGGTTCGGACAAGAGTCTTGTAGAGGAACTCATTACTGCCATCACACCATTCTACTATTCCGAGCGCCTCTTCGTTCTCCGTGTCCTCATCCCCCTTTTCCGTGCTCAGGAGGATCCCGCTGACCCGATACACACCATTGCTACAAAGGTCCTCCCGGATATACTCCCAGACGGTCCTGCCTTTGCCAACTTGCTTGTCGCTGAATACTTGCGAAAAACGGAAGAGAGCATACCAAATACCTTCAGTGAGGACCCAAGGGCTGCGTCCCGTTGGGCGAAGCAAAATTCTAGAGAGCAATTGACGATGTTGGAAGTGCTTTTCTGGACAATGTGGGGATATGTCCCGTGCGAAGGCGAACTTGTGGTGAAGTTACTCGAAGCTGCTTATGACACGAATCTTGGCTCGTCACAACAGAGTTCCACACTTCTTCTAGATGAAGAGGGCATACAAATTCTTCAAGACATTTCCGGTCTCTGGATGCTCATTACTATCGAGATTCTGGAGCTGGAGAGGGTTGCAGAGCCTGATGGTATTGAAATATCGACGGTATCCGCAAACAGGACGCTCTACACTACTTCACCGGCCTCTTTGAAACGAATACACGAAATCGTGACCTCTAATCCTGGCAACCAGCACGTTTGTACCTACCTGGGGTGGGCTTTTGTGCTTTCTCGGATAGGCGCGAAGATCATGGACATGAAGGAAGTTCCAGATTCGTATCGTTCATTCTATGATTCAACACATACGCATCTGTCACGCGGCAAAGAACGAGAACCTACATATGTCCTTATGGGTCGCGTGGCATTAAGCGAGGAAGTGGGCTTGTTCAAGTTGTTGCACAACTTGTTGACAACTTCCCCACTCTTTGTCACCGCAGTCGCTTGGAAGACAGGTTCTACCGTTACGGACCCCAACGCGATCGCGTTTCGCTCTGTATTGAAGGGCAAGTAGTCATACTTGAGGTAAATGAATTGTCTAATCTCTTTCCAGGCTTTCTAATGGCTGTCTTGGAGCTGGTCCCCGTGGAGCTTATCCCAGATTTCGACTCACTCGTCGAAGTGTGGATTGCCCTGTTCGGAAGAAGCGAAAGTCGATCTGTGGCGGGCATATGTCGGCAATTCTGGCAGTCCGACTGGCGGCAGGGCGTCGCACGACGGGCTATAATAGATGTCGCTCGATCACGCTTCCCGGTCCACTTCAGGCCTTTGATCAGGCTCCTGCGCGCAATGACCGCGTCCGGCTTCCTCGACACTGATCCTCTTTGCGTAGCGTCATCCGCGGAATATTCTCAGTCTGTAGGCGGGGAAGATGAAGCCGAACAGGAGATGTGCGCTCAGCACGTCTTCTATTATATGGACAAGCTACCAACCTTTTCGCTCGTCATCCCCCTTTCGTCGTGTACGGGCCCCAATGCGGTGTATGAGAGGGTTCAATACGGGCGCTCTACTTCAGCTCCTGGGCTAACGTATGCCAATGCCCGAGCAATTCGATTACCCGGGGGCTCATTAATGCCTCCGCGCTCCACTGGACGGCTTCTTAGTGGTGACGGTGGAGACTTCATTGCAATATGTTGGCAGCACGAGTACAGTGGCTGGAAGGTTATCCTAGACGTGCTCACGGAGTACGTTACTCGGCAGAGTATCTCCGCGGGCACAGCGGACTTGTACCAAGACGTGACGTTCGGTAGAATGGGTCCTGGTTCGTCACCATTGACATTAAGACTAGAGGATGTTGGTATGGAGATTGGTGACGGAGGCGATGAAGCACTCGCGACCGATGCACTCGACCTCATCCGCAGTGTCATACAGGATAAGCCCATGCTTGCGGAGGAGCTTTTGGAGTCTCTTGAGACTGGCAATTCCACTGCCCAAACAGAAAACGGCTCTGCAGACTTGGTACAATTAACCATGATGATCCTTGGAGAAGCCCTCAGCCGACCTCAAACCCATGGTTTTTCTCGCACTCAGCTCGTGACCTCGGCGATGAGTGTACTTTCGGCATTGCTTACATTGCCCAAGTACTCCCTCCGAGTTTGGCTCTATATACGCTCTGCAACTGCGCTGTTTGGTCCCACTCAGTCCTCTAGCTTTGCAGCAGTTGCCTTGCCTGCAGAGAGAGCCACTGGTCAATATACGATGACGCTCGCGTTATTGAATCTCGTTCAGCAGCTCCTCCAAGATGCGTTTGTCTCCGTGTTGACCATTCCACCAGATAATCAGCGCCTTCATCAAATCAAAGAGGAAGTTTTGATGCGAGCCGCGAACTTCGTACACGGCGAGATTTGGGTGGAACACTTGGGTTGGAAGTATACTCAGCTAGGAGATCGTTTTGAGATCGGCAGACGGATATCATCGTTCTATGCAAACATTCTTTTCCAGTCACCTCCTGCCATCAGCAGTCGACCATTCCCTGCTCTGAGCCAGGCCGTCATTGATACATTCCTTCACAAAGCTACCACCTCCACGATCAATCCCCTCGTGTCAGCCATTGCGGTCAGTCCGAGTATCCTCGGATCGCTATATAACACAAGAAGGTTCGGAGACGCCCGCCGTCTGATATACATGCTCGAGTCGCACCTTCAGCTTGCGCGCTCAGTGCTTAACTATAAGCAGATACCTCCCAACACCAATAAGCCCTCTCTACTCGAACAAGCTCTTTGCGCAAAAGTGGTTGGAGGTGCAGGTTTCTCCGACTCTGCGAGAGCCCGTGTAGATCCCGTTGATGTGCTTGCCACGTTTGTAAAGGAGAGAGATGTGGGCACTATGGTCCCTCTAGAAGCTATGCGCCTCCTCCATGCCCTATGTGCTTCCCTCTCGTTAGCGGTTCCCTCTCCCCCGACGATCATCGGCCATCTGTCCAACCCGGAGGCTACGGTTGCTTCCTTGGTTCGCATAGTAGAACATCCATACGAAGAGTTCTCTCTCCGAAGCGCCGTTTGGAGTTTTATTTCTCTTGCTACGGACAAGGAGCCCGCTCTCTCCAAGCTCCTTGTCACGGGTGAGTTTATTATCCCGAGCTGCAGAGGCAAGCAGAAGGATGGTGACGATAAGAAGTTGAAGAGCGCGCTGGAGGTTGCGATGGAGACCCTCGGACATTGGAAGGACCTTTGGGAAACTAATCCACCGCTGCTTGCGTCTGTTCTCCATTTCATTCACGTTGTGTGGCAGCACGGCCTCGAACATCAATCTGTGATCGAAAGCGCTCGTCAAAACAAACAATTGTGGGATCAGATCGCTGCTATTGCCCGAGAAGAACTCGGACCGGATCCAGACTATATCGTGGAATCTTTTGTCACTGTCGATGGGGAACGACAATCCAGTCTTCATCAAGCGGTGTCCGTACAGGCTCATCGTGGTATGGTGAAGTCGTACGCTATCCGCATCATCGGACAAGATATATTCCTCCAGCCAGTTCCGAAATGTGCCACCGAGCCTCTCCCCAAGCCGCTCAGTTACACGCAGTTTGCTCCGTCATTTAAAGGCGAAGACCATCTCAACGAGCTCATCCTCGAGGGTGCCTACAGCTGCTATGATCCAAGTCTATACGACAAACTTTCTGGGCAGCTCTCACATGGCTTTCCTAACCTCTCGCTTGAGCAACTTCAGTCGCAAGAGCCAGTCTCGCAGCGCGAGTTCGGTGACAACTTCATGTTTTCACCGAAACTGCTGAGAAGTCGGCTTCAACAATGTCTTCCCGAAGAGGATGGTGTCGATGCGATTGAGAAACAAGTGCTGTCAATTAATCTGAATCTTTCTCTGGCACATGCGCAGATGGTCATGGCCGAGGCATGGCAATTCTTGTTGAAGCAAACACTTCCCTTCATCCGTGTTGAGCAAGGGACCAGGCCAAGTTTGCTGGCGTTAGCGTCAACCATCTCTGCAGCTCTCGCTCAGGAGCGCAGGCAAGGAAATATGATGGGGACCATCCATGGGGTACGACTCAACCTCCTGCTCTCGGTTCTCGAGGTTGCATGGTTTTCTACAACGGATACAGATGCCGAAGTCGAGCCATTCATGATGCTCGTCACCAATGTCCACGAGCTGTTGCAAAATGAAGCACAGCCACCTTCTTTATCGTTCCTTGGTAAAGTGTCCGTTCCATTCCACAGGACGCTCCTGCAGATACTGTATTTCTGCGTTCGGCAATGCCGGAATCTGGCTACTCGCCCCAAAGTTGTAAATGCGGCCAAACGCCTGAAAATTACTGGACTCCTTGAAACTACCTTGAACCTCGTCGTCGACGCGCTCCGTCTCACGTTCGACTCTGCACGAACGCGCCTTGATCTGGACCTCGACCGCGATCTGGAACTGCTTGTGGCCGTATTCGAGCAATGCACTCGGCAGGATGTGAGTACGTCGTCGTTACCCTGGCTCGCGCGGTGCCAGGAAACCGACGTCATCAAGTCCAGCCTCGAGTTACTGGTTCGCACAGATATAGCTGGCATCTCGGATCTACACCTGCTTCGGGCCCGACGATTTCCGCTATATTCTCCACACATCTTCCTGTTCCACATGGCCCTCGTCAGCATCCCTTCTGGTGCGGAGAGATTTGCGAGCGAGGGGGTAGTAGCGGCATACAGTAACAACAGCATCAGCGCGGCCATCAGCGACGGTTTGATTGATGTCACGTTGCCCGAATTACCGGGAGAGCGCAGTCCAGCACACAAAGCTTATTGTCATATGCTTTCCATCGTGGCTGGGGTCATCCGTGCTTTAGGAAACCAGCATCATTTCTTCAGCGCAGATGCATGTGGTATGATCCAGCTCTACGGGAAGCAATCTGCACGTGCACTGTCCTGGAGTATCGGCGATCCCATTACAATGCCCCTACTAGAGGAGATGGAGCAGACCGTCAATCTATTTTACGCCGTTGTGGAGAGTGTACCCCCTACCACATTCAACCCCAACCCTGTAGTCACCAAAGTGCTTCGTGTATTCTCTACGCGCGCGCTCGTGTTCTTGCAGCAGTTGAATTATGCCCTCACACACCCGAATCACCTCGCCAGGCTTTTGGAACCTGTGACACTTGAAGAACGGGCGGCGATAGAGAAGGAGCCAATGGATTCATCACTATCTCAGCTCGACATGATGGACCTGCGAAAACACCCTCTTACGGCAAAGTTGGTTCATATGGTGTTCAGGTTATGTAGTTTGATTGTGTCGACGCTCGTCAGCGTCAGTCGGGGGTATGACGTACTCCTCAAGGAACAGGAGGAATGGCCTCTACAGGAGGCGCTCATCGTCCCTGTAAGTCTTGTTTATCCCTTGACCGTCTCAAACGGCTACTAAGCACCTCTGTGCTTCCCACATTTAGCATTCCAAGGTTGTCCTCGGAGAGCCAACATCCTTCGGCACGCTACTGGAACTAGCAAACTGCACCCTCGATGTACTGCGTAGCCTTGTCGGCCGACCCGCTGGTCAAGCGATCGTACCATCCACCTCCATTAAGGACATGCCGCTCGCTGTGAGCGAAGCTACGCTCACTGCCCGACGGACCCTCGAAGCGCTCCTTGTCTACGCGGCTACGCAGCTCGCAATGTGGCTCGCGAAACCTGAGTTTGATCCTGCAGCGACAGAGGGAGAGATAGAGGAGCACAGCCACAGCCACAGTCATAATACACAACTAGATGCTAGTAAGGGAAGGGCGCCGCGGGCACTGGCAGAGAGACTGAGAAGGGGTATGACTGGGGAGATGACGGCCGATCTACAGGCGCTGCTGACACGTGCCAAGCCTGTGCTGGCGAAATGTGAGGGGACGTTGGGGAAGTCGGTTGAAGGTGGGAAGGATCTGACGCAAGTATTGTCGCGGTTTTTGACAGAGCGGATCGTCGTGCCAGCGTGATGTGCGTGCTGCGCATTTTTCGTAGATTAGTGGATAAAAGTATTATTGTAGTTGCTCTCCGTGTTGTATAATGAACTCGTTTCTAAACCCATTACTTATGTAAAAAGGTCACACTCAAGTGTTGCTGAGGACGCTTGTTCCTTCCTTTCATACTGAGGGGGAACTCGCACAAATCTAAACTGAACACATCTATGCCTCATGAACTGCAGCCCGCCTTCCTGATCGTCGCCTGGGGAATCTGGCCATAGATCGCTCAGATGATTCCTGCCGGAGAACGCCGCAGTTCTCATCGAGTCTCTACAGCCCTGTTGTCGCTAGTCCACTCCCTCAAACGATGTCCGCGATGTGTTTCGGATGCAAGCACCCGTTCCCTCTGCGAGTTATTCGTCCATGTTTCTCTCCCGTCATTCGCACCAGTCCCTGCCACCCCGGGGTTAGCTCTGAGTCTGTACATGACTTCCGCTATTGTGTCCGCATTGAAAAGTGTTACATGAACACTTACTGTGCGAGCAGTGCGTCCACTGGTAACTTTGGCCGATCTCATACACCGATGCGTGTTAGTCCCGACATATTTCACGAGAGGTGGCATGGGTTCCCCGGGTAATTGATCTCGGATGCTCGTTGATCCCAAATAAACTATTTTGCGTCAGTAAGGGACACCGATCCAACCCACTACCTCGTTCCCCCTCGTTTGTTCTTTCCCAAAGCCCGACAGGCAATGGTTCCGAACTTGGCCTGCCGGTCTCCTAACGTTCCCGACGGAAAGCTCTGTGGTTGACATGCTGACCTCTCCCTCCTGCTATCACTTCTCCGTCTGCAATGGCTTCTTAGTTTATGATCAATGTTGCACATGCAGGACCTCCGACGCCGACGGGCTCAGCGAATCGATAACGAATTCAGCCATCTAGTCCGTCAATACTGGATGGCTGGGACGTTGACGTGTCTGCGCACCTTGGGAATGCCGTCCTTTTCGCAAACATTGGGCAGGCCAAGAGGGAAAGAAAATGGAAGCAAAGATGGAGGGCGGAAGCCGCAGTCGATTGCCGAGCATAGCTTGGAGGATATTAAAATGGGGTCGTATGGTGTCCTTTCCACTGTGTCGTTGTAACGCATGCTCGCCGCCGTGTACCAGCACATCTGGATCCCTCCAGACGATGTTCTGTAAGCATTGGGGGTCGTGCTGACGAAGACATTACACCTTTGAAACGTTTCGCACAAAGGTATTGATGTAATACTGGATCGCAGGTCACTGTTCCGTGGATTTATGGGCCATCCTGTGGATTAAAACCTATGCTTATCTGATACGAGAGCCACAGGCTCACAATACGACTGGCTAGCTGGGTGGACATGCATCCGTTACTGACCTTCCGCTAGCCGTCCGCCCCGTGGCAAGCATTTAATAATGTGGTTCCAACGAAGCTCCCCGTTGAATGGAAGGCAGAGCGAATGGAGCTAGTGGATCCACCGAGCCCACTATCATGGTAGCAATAGTAATTGACTAGGAGAGTGTCCCCGATCCGTTTAGGTGATAAGGTTGGTACCACGAGGTTGGTGGCGTGTGTACCGCCACGGCTCTCGTCGGTTGTCGGTGCCAGTGGCAATATGGTAAACATGCTCT
The DNA here is from genome assembly GCA_038090235.1 of Pulveroboletus ravenelii. Classification (NCBI taxonomy): domain Eukaryota; kingdom Fungi; phylum Basidiomycota; class Agaricomycetes; order Boletales; family Boletaceae; genus Pulveroboletus; species Pulveroboletus ravenelii. The sequence goes on from JBBPMH010000016.1 coordinate 60,372, forward strand.
TTGTCTTCCGGCATGCGTTCAAGTTCCGAATTGTTTACTCTGCCGCACCATATGGGTTCCTTCGCGCGGCCAATTCTTAAGTCACCATTGCGGCTTCAGTCCTTGTGAGCATCGGTGGTCAGTACAATGGAGCGTTGGACATCAGCACGTTATGGCACGTTCTAAACCTAACCTGGAGTCAACGAAAAAAAGGTTTGTCGGTCGTAGTTTCTTCTGTGTATTTCACCAGGAAATGTTTTCAAGGTAATGTGACCTTGAGAGTCTAACGTCTAGGATTGACCGCCCTTGAAGCTTGAAGGTGAGTTGCAACCTCGGATCAGCCTGTTACTGATTTCCGGTTGCTCGCTTGTTGCGGTGCCACAGGACGCCCTCGGTCCCCTATCCGTGGCTCTTAACGTTTTTCCTTCACCCATTCCTCCGTGGTTCCTTATGCCACAATGCCCGGTTCCATCAAACGGCGTAATTTCATTAACGTCATCTGTTGTGCAGGATGGGCTGAACGTTCGATTCGACTGATCAATGCAGCCTGGAACGATGACCTCCGTGTTTGGCTTGATCCGCAGAGTGCGTTTTGGTCTAACCTCACAGCATATAAAGCCGAGGGTTATGGCCATACTCCAGCCATCAGTTCTCTCATCTCTTAAATCATGTCTAGCACCCACTCCACTCGTCGGGCACTCCCATATCGTCACCCTGCTGACTTTCCTGAGGAGGTCTGGGGCGCCTTGTTACAGAACGAACCGGCTGCGAACGTTATTCTCCCTTTTGCGAAGAAGGCGTTGGACTTCCCTCGCGGAGGTGACAACGAGCAATTGTGGATTGTCCTGTACGACGACGCAAAGAGTGTCGAGTTTGTGCTATCGTGCACCAATGGACCGCTGGGGAACTACCCAATTTTCATCGTCCCTTGCAATTCATCCGCCCAGCTCGCTCAGGAGGAGAGCCACGGCAAGAATATAGCCGATTCCTTGTTGCCACTTGTCCTCTGTCTGCTGCAGGAGGTCCCTGCGCGAAGGGTGTATTCTGTCTTTTCGACCGCGAGGGTGACGGAGAAGTTTGCTGATATCTTCGTGGCGCACACATGCCGAGAGCATGGCATCCAAGCGTTCGAGAACCCGTACTACGACGCGACCTTCTCCTTCTGCACAAGCGAGACGCTCAGAGAGCCCTCAGTTTCCTTTCCGGGCTCCGAGGACATCGTTATCGCTCTCCGTCGTGCGGATATGTCTCATTTAAAGCAGCTTCAAGCCATGTGCAAGGCATTTTCAGAGACTTCGGTGAGTAATGTCTATCATCCACATACAATCGTAATGACTCATGGTAACAGCCCCCTTTTATACTCGACGATGCGGGGGGGGAGTTGGAGGCCAAAATGCTGATAACTAATCGGCAAGTTTGGGTACACATGGTGCAAAAAGCGGGTCAAGAGCCAGAGATTGCGTGCCTGGTCGCTACTACCAGAGAGTCGGACAACGTGACGGCGGTTACGAAGGTATTCACAGCAGAGCAGTGGAGGGGCCGCGGCTGTGCGGGACGACTTCTACACCGTGTCTGTCAAGAGTGAGTGTCTACGTTGACGTGCCCTCTGGGATGCGTGCTAATGTTCTAGTAGTATTCTCCAAAAGAAGAAGCGGGTCGTTCTCTATGTGGGGAACTCGGCGGAATTAGCGCCTGCGCGCAAGGTATACAACAATATTGGTTTCCAAGGCCGAGAGAAATGGATTGAAATTGGATTCAAGGGCACCACTCTTGGTTATTGGTGAATTGTTGTCTGCCCAGACTTTAGACTAGTCCGAGAATCTCCCACTCTATATGTTAGATCGATACTGGCTGTATTTCTTCTTTCGCTTGCTCGTCGTGTAGTATAAGTTTCCCTAACCATTGTATGTAAAATCAAGGAATGTTTGTGACACTATTTATAATACGGCGGGGCCGGTCTCCGAAGATGCACGAGTGTCGTTCGTCTTCCGCTCGACAACCATCAGCAAACCGTTCCAAACATAGCGACCCCATCCTTCGGTCAAGCGGAGGAGCATTTCTCCCTGACTCTACTCATATCACCGCGGCAGACAAGCCAAATCGTGGGAGCCCCCTCGCGCAACGGGCACACCTCTCATAACGTCAGAATGTCTGCACCAGTCTCTGTGATTAATACCATATGCTCGGCTTGGGCACTGCGAGCGCAATTCTACGCCATCAATGTCAGCCATAAGGCTCGCGCATAAGCTGCGGGACCACTTGCCTCGGTCGATGCTGTCCATCCATCTGGGAATATCCATACCTTAGGGTTGGACCCTTGGACGATACAAGGCTAGGTTTTGACATACTGTTACTTGAAGGAGACATTTACGTTGATCGATATCCATACCTCAATGGTGAAACAATGCCCAGGACGCATCACTCCCGGTTCCTCATTCACTGTCGAAGGGACTGGAGATGGAGAACTCCAAATACTAGAGAAAGGAGGGGCATACATGTATGATATATCCAAGGAGGCTGATGGAAGGCTCTTCCGATGCCATGTCCCGAGAAAGCGTTGCACACCGAATAAGGGGTATCGCGTACCAATTCATGGATGGCCTGGCCAACCGAACGAAACGGACACCCGGGACCGCAAGCATTAATGCCAGCCTGCAGTGCCGCATTGGTCATGAAGACCAGATCGCATCCCGGCTGATCCTGTAGGCACCAACTCGTCTGTAACTGCCAACGGAGGAAGGATGCATCCATACGACAGTGCCAACAAGGAATGTTTGGGAGGTATCCCCGTGATAGCCATTAAGGTAAACAGTGATGTCGATGTTAATGATATCGCCATCCTCGAGTGGTCGGCTGCTTCTCATTAGTTTCACTCCAGGGTATGATGAACACAACCCACTCATCTGGTATTCCGTGCGTGACAACATTGTTGATGCTGGTGCAACACGACCGAGGGAATCCCGAATAGAGTAAAGGTGATGGGTAAGCACCATGGGCGATAATGAAGTCGTGAATCATTGCATCTATCGAATTTGTGGTTACTCCGGGCTATATGGGGGTGGGGTCATCATGCTATGCATTAATTAAACTACGAGAACCATCCCCACCCGAACAAGAGTCCCTGAAAACTCGCGAACCTCGCGAGCTAACTTGGCCGAGGCCCGAAGTTTGACCTCTTCCTCGCTCCCCAGTCGGATTCGGCCGTCATCCTCGCAAGGCTCCTGGGAATGTCCACTGCCAGAGGAGTGAGTGATAGACTCGTCATTCGCGAGTGTCCGTGCATATGGCGGCCGGCCGACGCTGGGCGGAACAGGGCGTGACGTGATATGCGACACGCCCCAGACGAAAGGCTCCTCGGGAAGTATCACGCTGTAATTTCCAAAAGACCCCTCTTCATCTGAGATATTGGTGGCGAAGAGGCGGAGGCGGTTCTCAAAGTGTACCGAAGACTCAACGCAGAGCGTACGAGGAGTTGGCAGACGACTTGGAATCAATGGGTGTCTCGTCCACAGTTTCCTCCGAACGAGCTTCGAGATCATTAGGAAACAAAGTAGTAGTTTATGTAATCATGTGCCAAGCCCGGAATTTCGAGGTTGGTGAGTGGGTAAGCCCGCGTATCAGTCGGGACTACATTAGTCACGCTGCTGGCTCAACAGACAGGTCTAAGCTCGGCGTATGGCGGTCCCGTTCACTACCTTCCTAGTGCAACTGCTAGAGAGCGTGCACGATGAAGATGGACAGCGTCTAGCATACTTGCTCCGACCCACTAGTCCACATGGGAAGGATCTAGTGAAGGAGTTCAAAAATCCATCGGTATGTGAGCCCGAAACGCACTAAATCATACATGTTTTGTGGGTCTTCCTCACAACACACCTGCAGCGCGACACACTGATGTCTCAGTATGGTGGGTGTATCGAGACTCCATGGGACGAGATTGCTATTCGATATGTGATGGTGACGTCCCATGTCGCTCGGAAACGGCCAGGAGAGGCTTTCAATGAACAATCTCAACTCATTTCGTGCGTGTATACTACTTTTGACCCCAAGAAGGACTTATGAGGATGTACTGTTCAGCCTGTTCTTCCGGTTTTTTACTCAAAACACTGGGTGGACCCTACCCGCCTTGTTCTCCATGCTGCGTGATCTTAGGGATCTCGCCTTTGATGTGGGCTCCCTATTTGATACGTTGGAAGCTGCTTTTTTACACGTTTCATCCGTTCAGGCAGACTTCCACGCAAAGTTTAGTGGCCAAAGCAACGAATGCATGGAGAGTGCAGCGGGGGTTGTGGCAAAGGCATTCAGCAACTGTATGACAGATCGGTATGTATTTCAAGTTACACTCATCGCGACTTGGTTTCACTCACATAAAATGACTGTCTCGAGGACATCTCCAGCAGACCAATCTCGGAAATGGGGGATATATTACGTTGTCGGTCTCGTCATGAAGTGCTACTTCCGTGTGGGTCTCTACCCCATTCTACCGTGTCTAGTGTTTGAATTGGTTTAGGTCAAGCGGATATCTCTGTCGAAAAACATCTTGCGAGCGCTAGATGCGAATCCAGACATCCCTCCACTGACCGCTTACCCTCGCTCACATCAAGTGTGTCGCATTTTGATAGCGGCTTGGCTCACGTTGCTAAAGGCTGACCGCTGATTGAAGGTTACATACCGATACTATCTCGGGATGCTCAGCTTTTTGAATGAGGACTATGCCAAGGCAATGTGCCTCTTGGAATCGTGGAAATTTTGCTCATTTCTCTTCATAGGCAGAACAGGAGCTTACGCTCGCATTCTACAATTGTCACATTCAGGCGCACAGAAATCAAGAGTATGTCCGAATATGCTCTCACGCAGAACACCTCCGCAAATCATATTTGCAGGCGAATCTTGACGTGTTTGATTCCTTTGCGTATCCTGCGAGGTCACCTCCCGTCTAGGATACTTCTGGATCGGTTCCCTGTGCTAGATGAGCTCTTCTCGCCGTTTGTAACAGCAATCCGTACTGGGGACATCACAGCATATGATACAGCACTCGATATTTGGGAGCGTCGTCTTGTCGAACTGAACCTATGGATCACAATTGAGAAGGCACAGGAACTCTGCATCAGAGGATTGTTCAGGCGCGTGTATGTCTTCCCGCTCTTTACACCTCGGCTGGCAACGCTAAGTAGTACTCTCGTACGTAGTTGGGTTGCGTGCGACCAGAGTACACGAATTCCCGTGTCGATGTTCCACTCCTCATTACATATTTCAGGAACTGAGGTTTCAATGGACGAGGCAGAGTGCTTCGTCGCGAATATGATCTACAAAGGATATATGAGGGGATACATTTCGCATGAGAAGCAGATGGTTGTGTTAGCAAGTACGAATGCCTTCCCGAGGCTGGGGGATCGGCAATTCCCCTACGCACTGCTTTAGTACTGTCAGCCCACGAATATACGTCATATCGGTGCTATCTATTATGGGACGCAAGAACAGCTTGTTCCTACAAACGACAGACGTCACATGTCGCGTGCCACGACAAATTACTGGTTATGATTGACCTCAGGTCGCATTGTTGCACGGTAGCCTTCGGACTGAATTCCTTACCAAATTCCACGGGAACAAGAGAGCGCAGACGTATCGCTTCATCCACTCGGGAGCCATAGGGAACCGCTCGTGGCAAAATAATATGTCGGCGACAATTCTTAAACATATGCTGTTAACGGCTGTGCCTGCTCCGCCATTGTCCACCGAAGTGTTCTATTTGACATTGTTTGAACAAACATGTGCTGATCGTGTGAGCATCAGTCGGCGCTAGTCAGCTTTGGATTTTCTGGAAGCGCTGAAGCTGTGCTTAGGCTAGACCGCCAGCACAATGCCGCCACCGATTCGGACTGGCATTCGGAATGCTGGCCCGATACGGTTTATAATGGCACCTACCTTCTATCGATCTTTCTTTCAGACGCGTGCTTCCATGTCGAATGTACCTTTCAGTGCCGCTAGCGAACAGCCATGGGCTATGTGGACATCCGCTTCAACTCCTATTTACCGACCGACCCGCTATATAATAGGCCTTGTGGGTCAGAAGTTTCCACAACCAACCTTAGCCCGTTGCCCTATTCTGTTGAGAAAGCCCACAGCCCTCCCCTGCACGTTTATCTCGCACAATGAAGTTCAGTCTACCTCTAGGAAGATCCTCCAAATCCATGCGCCAGTCGCCGTCGCAGCTTCATGTAGGGGATTTTGACGCCGACTTTGAGAAGCAGCGACCTGTCGATTCTGACAGTCAGTTGTCAGCCTCAGGTTTGGTTGCGCCGCCTCCATATACGAGCGCGGTCGCCCCTGGGGTTCGCGAGAGTCCCCTTTCCGCTGTCCCTGGGTCTTCCGGAACCCCTAAGGGTATCACACCTTCTGTCCCTCAGCACATTTGTATACTCATGACCAATCCAGCGTTTACCTTCCAAAACGATCTTCGAGACATTGCCTATCTGCAGGCTCCACTGCGTCGCGAATCGGAGGAAAACGCACTGGAGATGCTCCGCACATACGATACAGTGATCATCATGGACGACTCAGCTTCCATGTTGCAAGACCACCGTTGGGAGCAGGTACGTATTGCTGTGATGGCTTTGATCATGCGGTATGACGAACGCGATTTCAATAGGCTTGCGAGGCATTGAGCGGATTTGCTCAAACAGCTGCCAATCACGACAAAGACGGCATAGACATCCATTTTCTCAACCACCCCAGATATGCTGTTAATGTTAAGGCAAGCAACAATTATGAGTTGCACTCTGAACAGCCTAATAATCTAGCCGAAGGATTCCGCTAGCGTCCGCCAATTATTTGGTCGCGTGCGACCGCAGGGGTTGACACCCATTGCTAACAAGCTCGACATTCTGGTCGGAGATTATGTCGAGAAACTTGAAAGGGCCACTCAGAGGAAAAGAAGAGGAGACTCGTCTGCCCTCAAACAGATCAAGCCTGCTAACTTTATAGTCATCACCGACGGTGCACCGAGTAGGTTTTCCCTACGTTTTAGTCCGTCCGACGGCACTAACGCTAGAATTTAGCCGACGAGCCAGCGGATTCCATCGTTTCGCTGGCACGGAGGCTCGACCGCGGGAATTACCCTCTCGCTCAGGTTGGAATCCAGTTCGTCCAAGTAGGAGATGACAAAGGGGCGACGGAATTCCTGAAACAGTTAGACGACGATCTGAGCGGCACCTATGGTATACGAGTGAGCTAAGATATTAGATGCGCACCCTATGGAGCTAACTGCGAACGACCTAGGATATTGTCGATACTACACCCTTCCTCGGGATAAAGTTAACGACTGAAATGTTGATCAAGATCCTATTGGGCGGAGTCAACCGCCGTGTAGACAGACATGGTGGAGCAGCAGTGATGGCCGTGTAGTTTTGCCGTAATTCAATTACTCTTAGGCGGGACACTCTTCGAGTGTATGTAGCTTTGGATCCTACGTGTCTGGTCTGGCTTTCTATTCCATGTGTTCCAACTTGTAACCTTCATGCTCTACTGAGTAGCCATATGTATACCGTTTTTGTTGCACTAGTTTTTATTATACCTTTTCTTTTTTTGCAGACGTGGTAGATGTCACTGAATTCAAAGACACATTGCAGGAGTGGCAAAGGTCACCTTCTCAGGTACAAAACACGAGATCATTCCTGGAATCAGACGAGGAAGGGACTGATAGACGTAGCCCAAATATCTTCACCAATGGCCCGTCCTGCGTGTGTTCTCTTAGTTGAGGCTCTCTACGATGTAGTTATTGTGGAGGACCGTTTTTTGACAGGGTTGTTGCCAGTTAGTGGATGTCACGGTCCCGCACTGGTTGGTAGACGCAGCTCCTTGCGCGACAAGCTTTACGCTGCATAAGGGATATATAAGCAAGGAAAACATTATACAGTTGGTTCTAGGGAAAGAGAAGACGAGAACTAGTCTATATTCGTAGCTGTAGAAGAGTGTAGACTAGAGGTCTGGGGATAGGCAATTACCAATACCCGAGAGTAGTGCCCTTGAAACCAATTTCAACCCATCTCTCCACGTCTTTCGCTTGCTGACCTTGCGGCCCACCAAGGCCTTGGAAACCAATCTTGTGGTATACCTTGCGTGCAGACGCCAACTCCGCCGAGTTCCCCACATAGAGGACGACCCGGTTTTTCTTCTGAAGAATACTACAAGTGGTATCAGCGCGCGCCTCAGAGCGCACATCAGCTGCAGACACTTACTCCTGACAGACGCGGTGTAGAAGCCGTCCCGCACAGCCGCGGCCCCTCCACTGCTCTGCTGTAAAGACCTTGGTGACCGCCGTCACGTTGTCCGACTCTCTGGTAGTAGCGACCAGGCACGCAATCTCCGGCTCATGGTCATCTTCCCGGACCATATGCACCCAAACTTGCTGGTTGGTGATCATAATCTCGGCCTCTAACTCTGCCCCTGCATCATCAAGCATGTAAGGCCACTGTCGCCGCGGACGTCCTTAGCAATTGGCTCATACACGGACAGCGTCGACATCACCCACCGAAGTTTTGGAGAACGCCTTGCACATGACTTTGACCCCGTTAAGATGGGACATATCCGCACGACAGAGAGTAATGACGATATTCTCAGATTCCCCGAGGGGGAACGTGAGATCTAGGGACTCATCAAACGTTTCACTGGTGCAGAAAGTGAAAATCGCGTCGTAGTACGGATTCTCCAACGCTCGGATGCCATGTTCCTGGCGTGTGTGCGCCTCGAAGATCTCAGCAAACTTCTCCGCGACCCTCGCGGTCGAAAAGATAGAAAATACCCTTTGTGGAGAGACCTCCTGCAACAGACAGCGGACGAGTGGCAGCAAGGAATCGCCCATACTTTTTCCTTGCCTTTCCTCTTGAGCGAGCTGGGCGGATGACTTGCAAGCGACTATGAAGATGGGGTAGTTTCCTAGTGGTCCCTTGGTGCAAGATAACACAAACTCGACGTTGTTTGTGTTGTCGTACAGAGCAATCCACAACTGTTTGTTGTCATCCTCGCGAAGGAGGTCCAACGCCTTCTTTGCGGATGGGAGAATAACATTTGCAGCTGCTTCGTGCTGCGATAACGCGCGCCAGACCTCCTCTGGAAGGGTAGAGACGCGGTGGAATGCGCGTGCTTGAGGAGGCAGGTTACCGCTAGACATGACTGAAAAAACTGGTGTGCGATGATGGTGGCCATTTTTCCCTTCGTTTTAATACGCGACGGAATAAACAATGTGCTTTGGGGCCAAACGAAACAGCATTGTATGTGCTCGTTCCAGAGCCACATAGAGTAAACGTTGGGCCTACCTTGCACGAGGGATGATAACGGAAGGTTAGTAACGTTGGTGTGTCCGACCTTTGTGGCACGACGAAACTCACGAGAAATATATCAAAGAGCAACGTTAGGAGCCATGGATGAGGGGCCGAAAGACACCGAATGGTTCAGTGGTACCGAAGAGGTCGGAAAGCTTGCCGAGAAATCCGTAGCCGGATAACTGAGCTACACAAAGAGTAACGCGAGACGCCGCGGATGGCGCTCAGCCTACCCAGCAATCGACGTGTACAATCAACCCATGATCTAAGCCCTACCTCAAAAATAATTTTCTGGCAGAAAAATATCAAAAATTGCGAGGTTTCAAGGAATAAGGCCTGCACATCTCCACCGGTCTGTTTCCAGATTTAGTTTTCTCACTTGCAAGATTTCAGATTGCTCGCAGAATCGCGAGGCTATGGTACCCACTTCGCTGCTAGGTCCCACGGTTTCCATCGACATATTCAAGACTTCCCTTTATACGGGTCGGGTAATCGAATGACACGCTCCCCTACGAGCAACTTTGCTAACACGACTGGAACCACGCTAATCAGTAGTAGTAAGATGATGGTTGCTAGGAGCACTCTACCGTTTGGTGCTTACGCACAGACAACTGCGTCAATACTCGATGACAATGAAGGCAAACTTGCCTGCAGAGGATGAGTGTCTAGCTTTACTAGAGTGCTGAGTGGATCGACGCAAGCCACGCCCAGATAACTTAACAATCACTTGGTTCCTCAATTTCACAAAGAGATGAGATATGCCAACTGCCATGAATGTGAGAAGCAGAGTAGCGAGAGGGTTCTATAAAGAGGCTACGTGCGGAATAAGACTCGTGAGGCGCGTCCGCCTCCCAGAGAAGGCTTACGCTGGTGCATACAGATAGGGTTTGCAATGTGACGGGTCGCAAGTGATTGAGGAGGCCCGAGGATCTAGATGGTGGGAATAATGCATTTTACTCCTTCCATGGATATTCGAATTTGGGCTGGTCTTTGCGCCTCCAAAGTTTCCTCCTGAAACAGATTATAAGCGGTCATTGACACAAATGACGTTGCAACACAAACTTCTTCTTAGTCGTCAAGTGCTCGGCAAACACCTCGACGCAGTGCTTGGCTTTGAACTCCCGGATAAAGCGGGGATCCCTGGTGTATTTGGAAAGTGAGGGGGTGCGCGACCAGTGCATCAAACCTTACCAGAGCTCGCTAGCTATACCTAGGTCCTTGCAACATCGCATAAGAGCGTTGCTCTTGCATCCTTCAGCGGCGGTGGGAATACCGGATGGGTCGAAATACTCATTTTCGCCTCTGGCTACGGCCACAAGTCTGGGAACAACTTGTTAGTCAGTGGAGCATGGTGCATGTATAACCTCCCTACCGTCCCTGGCAAACGAGTGCATACTCTCTGCTGACTACCTTGGGACCCACGTTGGTTTCCGTCCTTGGAGCGAGTCCCCAAGCACCGGGTCCAAAGGCCTTGTTCAAGACACGGCGGTACTTTATTTCGGGAAGGTAGATAAGTCCATCTTCGAAAAAAGAGGTTAGGGATGGATGGAAAGTACGAGGAGTGTTGTGCACCAGGTTTAATCTCGATGTCCATTTCGTCAATGGGTGCAAGGAGGATGTCCGCAATCTCCCTCTGGAATGCCTCTACAGATAGACCGTAGTAGCTCTTTGACCAGTCATTGACTTCGCGATCACCTCCGGATACAAAATCGCCGGGAAAAGCGGTTTGAGATATGCCCAAAGGCGCAGACTCGACGGACAGGACCCCCTCTGAAGGAATTTCATCTTCGGATGCCCCACCGACTCCAGCTGTATCTTCCCTTGCTTCTGAAATGTCATCCGGGCTCAATTCACGGGTGGCTGTATTGGCCGGTGCTCTTGTTACGCGTGAGCTGGTTGCTGCAGAACGAGCGGGGTAGGTGCGCGTCGATACAGCGTAGGTTCTGTGACGCGACGCGCTCGCACTTGAAAGGTGACGCACAGTTAGACACAGTCTCGCACTCTTCGCGACAAAAGACATGGTGCGACAGTACTACCAAACAAGTTGAGCCCCTGCTTGATGAAGCTACTGCACCGCCACTCCAACCAACGCTGCAAGTAAAGATGAACACCCCCGGCACTCCAGCCAGCTCCGTCCGGCCTCACTCGAGCTTGAGAGTACAAAGGCCACCGTCGAGCTTGTCTCATCGACCGCCTTCAAGTCTATCGTCAGTGCGACCGGCTTCGAGCGCCTCATCGCTGAGACCACACTCACGTGTCTCAACGCGTCCGAGCTCGCGCGTATCCCGACCTGCCACTCGGCAATCAACGCGCCTTCTGCCTCTATGCCAGTCACTCGTTACTCAAGTCACCGGGTTGTCGCCCGAAGTCGACGATGAAAACTTTCGCACCGCAGTAGATTTCGTTTCCAAGAACTTGGAATACTCGACCAAGGCTGGGGCGAGCACAGATATGACTGCGATGGACAAACACTTCAGAGGGTAATGTGCTAGTTGATTGTCTCTATCAAATTCTGCAGTAGGTTTACGCGTCTGTAATACAGTCATGTTCTCAAGGCAAATATCAACTCTCGTGATGACCTAGCAGATGCGCTACAGGAATCGTATTGTAAAGTGAAGCAACAGGCCAAAGAACTTACAGATCTTGACGAGCGGATTAAGGTGAGCAGGATGTATTTTTTTTACTAGATGGGCCTGTATGCTGACATCCCACACAGCTGTCACACCTCCCGGACCATCTCCAGTTACTTGTACGTCGTTGCCCTCAGGCTACCTTCGTCTGATGTTTCTGGCCAGATTTTGTTGTCATCTGCTCCTGATAATGCGACACATGCATTTGCGGAGGCGTATAAGGATCTCCGACCACTAAAACATCCAACACCGATATCATGGAAAGAGATCCTTGCTGAAGAACCGTTCGAAGGACAACACTGGGAAGGTGTGTATGACTTACCAGTTGGTAGCACTGTCGAGGGATGGGAAACCCGGAGTGATGGAAGCACACCGTCTCTTTCACCATGGGATGAAGATGACTCTCTGGACAGCGACCGTGCATCTCCCTCTTTGGAAGATCTGCCCCCACCCGTGGCCGGCAGGTCCATGGAATCTAATCCTTATCACCGTGTCTACTATCAACAAAATCGTCTGGAGTCGATTGAACAGCTCAAGGCACGCCAGTACTGGAGGGAAGATTGGAAAATTGATGTAGATATTTCACGGCCGTTCGACATAGGCGATCCGTCGACTCTTGGTATGGATCTTTTACTTTCGTTTTTCTTCTCCCCTTATACTTGCCAGGACCTGCGTCAATTCGCGTTCTTGGGGAGGGTGCAGCATTGGCCCTCGTTGGTCCGGAGCGAGAGGTGCGCTAGAGACGTCCCTCTGAAACCTTATACCGAGCTTTGGGTGTATAGAAATACATCCACGAACGTGACGCGGTACGCGAGGTACTAGTGTGCCTCCAAGGTCGGAAGAACCTCGTGATCTACACTACACCAGACACGTTTTCTTCAGTGGTATGGATCCAACTCTGTCAGCGAAGCATACATTAACTGACGGGATACTAGCCCTCTCCGACAGCACCGCGTCTACTGCACTTTACATCAACAGCCCAGTCGTCGATCCTAGGTGCTTTCGCACAGATGACAACCACTGTATGTCATCTGCGAAAGTTTGTATCTGCTATCTTCGACAGCGTTTCCGTCGTCCATGAAATTACTCCACGTGGAACAACGCACTTGCTCGCTCACAATATCTGCTCAAGAACGTTAGAGGCTTTCGCTGATGCCGTCGACGCACAGATTCAAATATTCGACCGATGGTGTGCCGAGAGAGAGGAGGCCCTTTGTCGTGCATTAGCAGGGTGTGGCGACCTACTTGTTGTCAGTCTTCTCAGTCTAGAGAAAGATGTTCGAGACAGGTTTTCCGGGATCTTGGACGTCATGCTGGACATCTTACATCGACTCGTCGGATATATCTGCCAATCCCACTCTAGGTTTGACCAAGCTATTTGGAACATGCCTAATATGCCTACCCAACTTCCATCCGCAGTGGTTTCTGCGCTTCTGCTTGACCTTTTGCTACAGGCAGCGGAGGAACAACGGTCCATGGGTAATATCTCTGCCTCCAACTCTCTTTCGGCCGTCTTTGCAAAGACCTCAGAACCAATCTGGCGTATGATCGAGAAGTGGCTCAAGGATGGAATGCCAATTCGGAACGTTTGGGACTCCCCGGATGATATTCGAACCCTTGACGAGGAATTCTTTATTGAGGACAACGAACTTCCTCTAATGGACCCTGATTTTTGGGCGGATGGTTACGTCCTTCGAAGTTCCGCCATTCTGGAGGACAGGAACAGAAAGCAGCTCGCAGTTCCAGCATTCTTGGGACCGGTGGTTGGTCACATATTAGAGGTTGGCAAAGCTGTTGGACTGCTTCGAGTGATGGGTATCCATTTCTTTTCTGAAAACGGAACGAGAGAGGAACATCCCCTTCTCAATTGGAAAAATTTTGCACAATTGTTCGAGTCCAGCACAACGAGCTTGCGAGATTCGGAGTCGTTGTCACATATGATATCGGAGGAGCTCTCTGCTTACTGTCTTGCCGCTGGTCTACGACTGTCACGGGTCCTCACTGACGAATGCGAACTTTCGCGCCACCTTGCGGCTGTGGAAGGGTTATACTTGATGACCAGGGGCGATGTGATCAGCGACTTCAGCGATGTCATATTCGCCAAGGTATGACTACACTATCCCATTTGTTCTGTGCTTTACCACATTATCTCGATGACATCTAGATGGACAGCCAACAAGGATGGAATGACTTTCATTTCTTGAACAGTGCCTTCAGAGACGTTGTCGAGTCAACCAAATCGGATTGGATTGATCCTTCCCTCGTTCGGCTCTCCTACAGGGGTAGCAAAGCCGCTGCAATATCTAATTCCGTCAAGGCGATCGATGGGTTGCTCGTCGAGTACGCTATGCCTTTCCCCCTGACGTATATCTTTGCCCCCAGTGTTCTGCAAAGTTACTGTTCCCTCTTCGTCTTCCTGCTTCAGGTGAGAAGGGCGAAATGTGTCTTGGAGAGAATCTTGCTCCGCGGAGCGGTAACGAACGTTGGCCCAAGATCTGAGCTCAATGCGTTCTATGCAATGCGAGGGAAACTCTCGTGGTTCATCAAGTGGGTAGACGGCATTGCAATGCTAACGGTGTCGCTGTAGTTTACTGATGGCGAACCGCAGTGCCTTGTTCAATTTCCTGACCACGAATGTATGTCCTTCCCTGATCCAGCGGTGACAGAATCTGATTCGTGTCACTCGCTCAGGTGATCTATGTCCAAGTGCTCAAATTCAGGTCTGCATTCAGAGAAGCCAAGTCCCTTGATGAAATGGTCAGGCTCCACAGCGACCAGTGTGTTTCATTTAAACCATACCATCCATCATCGATAACATCATTATAGCCTCGAAATGCTACTGTGTAAATGCTTCCTTGACACCACTGTATGTTCATCTCGTTACTTTCTCTGTTTTCGCAGTCGTCGCTCAATCCATTCCCTCTGTTGATCAGACATCCACCCCCTCGAAAGCGATCCTGAGCATCTTGGACATGTGTGTCCATTTTCGGACGTTCTTCACCACCTTCGCGGGAGACACGACGCATGACATCTCCCGTTTGTCAATCGGCATACGACGGCATCGGAGTCGCCGGCAACGACAACAGCGCAAGGACGTCATCGGGTTTTCCATACCCCTATCCACCGACACCGAAGACGAGTCAGACTCGGACGCAGATGTTGACACAGACGCTGACCAGATTGAGGCAAGGGAGATACTTGAGCCATCGTTCTCTGCCGCTCCGTCGTACACCGAAGAGGATTCTTCGATGCGGCTGGAGAAGTTGTCGGAAGAGCTGGATGGGTTGGTGAGGTACGTAAGGCGTGGCGCGGAAAATTTAGCGAGGGGAACGTCGGATACGGCGTCTGCGTTCGGTGTGCTCGCGTTTACGCTGGAAGACTGGGACTCGTGATTATGGTTACGCTGCGGTTGTTGGTAGATTCGAAGGTCTGAAACAATTTGCACGCCAAAGAATGGATCCCTCGCCTGTGATAAAGCTACTTAAGAACGGATGGAGATGGTTTTCGAGGTTTTTGGAACCTAGCCAGAGCTGTTAGAAACCACGTTCAGAAGCTGTCACGTGCGTGAAGTCAGATAATCTGATGGAAAGGCATCTATACTCCTCTTTGTTCCGTCTTTGGCCAATCCATCCACCATGGCCTTGCAACCTTCCCTCAATCCACTGATTGTCGCAGGGAGAAAGGATGCCCCACATACTCTCGATGTCTTCCGTGAGTGACTTCCTGGATTCCCTGTCATAGGAGACAACTAATGTTCTGTCATAAGTCGATTACGTTTGCCCCTTCAGGTTTCTATCGTGCCTTCTGGAATTGACTTGTACAGGATTAACACGCCTTACTAGTGCGAAGCTCTCGCGCACAATTGACGCTGTGCTTAAACCTTGGTTCAATGAGGGCGGTCAATACTACGGGAAAGTCAAGCTCATCGTGAGGTTGCATGTTCAGCCTTGGCATGCATCATCGACACTTACCCACGAAGCTGGACTCGCTGTCAGCGCAATGATATGAATGAGATGGACTAACGCTAATGGAACCCGACTTCCAGGTTGTTCGAGCTTCGCCTGATCACTTCTGGGCATTTTCCCGCAAAGTAAGAATTCGTATCATCTTATTGCCTTAGTGATTTAACCTGACTCACCAGTTATTTGACCAACAAGAAAACTTCTTTGACATTCCCTCCTCAACCCTCACGCCTCTGCAGATCCGCGAGAAACTTGCAGATATCGCAGATTCTATCATTCAGGACAAACAGAAGGTAGAAGAATTCAAAGAACTTTTGAAGCTCAAGAGCAGCCCGAATGGTGGCGTGGCTGTCACAGATGATTTGAAGTACACAAGTGAGTTGCAAACGGTTCAACCTGGAGAGTGACTGGTTCCAACTTGGGTCCTGTTTCTAGTCAAGTTCTCCAGGCAGAATGGCATTCATGTTTCGCCTACCACTTTATGGGATGGTCTCATCGCGAACGAGATCTCCAGTTCTTGGGGCGAGGTGGAGTGGTCTAAATTCCTTTCCGAGAAGGTAATGGTGTAGGCTCAACACCACCACACGCACATTTATTGGAACAGCGTCATTTCATCTACATATACTTAAATTGCATTTTGTAGTGTTTCCACCTTCATTGAATGCTCGTGCGCGATCAAAATCTTATTGTGTTTGTAATAGTTCTTTGTCGAGTTTAAAAGCTTGTTTATATACAAGACCGGTCTGACGAACTGAGCAACACCTGCCTTCGCCAGTGTATATAGTTTTTCTTGCCATCATCACTCCCCGACTAAGTGATGGAGGAAGGTTTTCTCACGAACTTGATGGTTGGCCGGCAGTTTCTGTTACCCGAACCCAGCATATGTATGTTCCAATGCTATGTAGCAAGTTGGTGGTACCTATTGTTGCTGACATCGGCCCTCTATCCATTGATTCGTGAGAAGCGGCCTGATTACTCCGCACAGCCCCCGTACAGCCCGTCAAAATTTCGAGATAAGTCAGGTATTGGAGAATTGAGATAAGTGTTGTGTTGGATCTATCGCTCCGCCAACCCGGAACCAACCATTCTTGTCCCCCGTAGTCCGTCCGGCCCCATGAATAATGACGAATTACTTTCCATGAGCCATGTCTGGCCTCTATCTGGCGAGTTCGGCTAGGGCCTTCTCTACTGAGTCAACATCTGTTCTGTCGAATCCCGTCTTCTCACCTTTTTAAAATGGCACGCGATCTTTTTTTATTATAGCTTCGGTTTCGTTCTGTCTTACGAGTTGCATCAGCCTGCCAAGTAATATGCGTTCAAATCGGACAATCGGATGCGAAGTAGGATCGAGTGGAGTGGCAGAGATAAAACTCCTTAAGGAGATCGGATTCTATACTTCTAGGGCACCGATCAATTGGTGGCGCTCTACTATGTTCCTGTTCCTGCGTTGCAAATGAGTCCGATGCTCTTGGGCATACGTTTGGCGTCGTCTCTGTTCGTGACCCCAAAATTTCGTCAGAGCATATCTTGATGTGTCCCCCAACGGCCAGCGCCCTAATTCGCATCCGATGACCCGTCGGATTGTTGCCTCACTTCTTCGTACCCTGGTCAAATTTGGCTCTGCTCCTTAATCTTCGCAGTTGCCGTTAGTCGCATCCGATGACCGGAGTTGACTTACTGCGGTCAGATATTTCTCGGCGCGCCACTCGTGGCCGGGGAGCCGGGACCAATTAGACCCCTTCAATGGATCGAAAGGCTCTGAGGATTCAAAAATCCATATCACGACCGACTTGCAAACTGAACGCTTGTAGTTTGCTGGCATGACTAGTCGTGACCACCTCCGGTTACCTGATATATTCGGAGTACACGCTCTGGACCAGAATCGGTTGGGACTGATTCGGATCACTCAGTTGCCACTAAACTGATCGGCTCATACATATACCATGACCCATCTGGGCCATTTTTGTGTAAGTGATTCTCGGCATCGTGTTATGGCATATGTCTGGTTGACATCTTACTCCGACCATGACTACATGTATTTCTGATATCGGGTGGATTCGAACGCGCCCGCATGCTCGCTTCCTTCCTTGAATGGAACCATGCATTATATTCTTTTTTTATTCGCCATTTTCCTATCGCAACTCCTGAATGGCATGTGATAGAGCGGTCAAGTAATGACATTGCATGATGTCTTTGCAAATGCAGTCAGTAGAACTGGTATGAGCGGTGATTGCGTTCCGCTTCTTTCAGTTAACTCACTAGTCTGGGAGGCGGTCGGCCGTTCGGGAAACTCGCCACGCGGTTGCCGAGGGCTATCGAGGATTACCGAGTGTTCTGACCAGTCCTGACGCACTATCCATTTTACAGAATCATATTTGCTGGTCCTCAGCAGTGGGAATCATCTCACGTCTCGCCGTAATAGTAAACGGCAGTCCCCGGTCTCCCGCCCGAACAAGATGGCCGCAGCAGCCCCCTTGACTGACCATTTCGTAGATGGCGGCGGTGTTGAAGGCCATGAAAGGCAAAATTGCCTAGTAATTAGCCCAAGGATTCGGCGGTAACCGAATAGCTCGAATCGATCTTTGGCCGTGGTATAAAGACTGGCACCACTGAACCTACTGAGCGCTCAGCAATGGCCTCCCAAGCTCCCACAGAACGCGTCCCACCCGGTGGTTCAAAGACTGCACCGGTGGTAGTACCTGATACACAGCCGTTCGACGGGTATGACCTCCCTCCCGAGCAGGCGGTCTTCTTTAAGGGACAGACTGGGATCGACGACGACGACGACCTGAAGGCGCACATTCTGGAAGTTCAAGAAAGGGCATATAAGGTCAGTGAAGTAGTGTCACAGTGCCCCCCGAAAGTGAACACATCCTGGGCGTAGATATTCCCCTACTTATGTATTAAGTGGTTCGTTTTCCTCCTGTACGTTCCATTTTCACTGTCCCGCTTCAAAAACTGAGCTTTGTTTAGACCGGGGGTTTCGGGACTCCCAGAGTACAAGAATATGATCAAGCTTGGTCAAGAGCGCCCAGATGGCATCCTGTTGGACCTGGGTTGCTGCTGTGAGTCGTCCCCTAGGAAATGTATTTCCCGAGGTCGCTGAGAAGGCACATGTACTAGTTGGGCAGGATGCGAGGAAAGCCGTGGCAGACGGTTTCCCACTGAAGAACGTTGTGACCAGTGATTTACATAAAGGTATGTTGCATCGTGACTTCGCGACAGTGTCATTCGATGCTGACATCTTCTAAGAATTCTATGACCTGGGTCACTCCCTCTTCAATACAACGCCAGAAACCTATCCCATCACCTTTGTTCCTGGGGACATGTTCGAATCCGAGATGTTGCAAGTTGTCTCCCCCTTTGATAAGCCTCCCTCAACGGAGAAACCCGACTTGTCCAAGTTAACATCGCTTAACCCACTCGCTGGTCGTTGTGCGGTGATCTACGCAATCAACTTCTTCCACCTCTTCTCGAAAGAAAAGCAGCTCTACGCTGCTAGGGCAATGGCGGGCCTATTGTCTCCTGAGCCCGGTTCCATGATATGCGGTGAGCAGACCGCGAATTGGAATCAAGGGGTCTACGATGCGACGCCTCAGCACACTCCCGAATCCTGGAGTGCCATGTGGGATGGCGAAGTCTTCTCTAAGGGGAAGGTGAGGGTCGAGGCGAGAATCGGTAGAGTGGTCAGCAAGGCTGGGTTGCCGCTGTCCCGGTTGCAATGGTCGGTGACAAGGTTGTAATTCGAATGTAAATGTTCCACGGGTGTGCAATGTTGTAAGGAAATAAAACCCGGTATACAATGATTGTTAGCAGGGATTCAGCATCGACAATTCAGTTTCAACAATAGCAAATGGCTGAAGGCAGTATACTAACTTGTACCTACGTCCCGATGACTGTCGCGACCTAGGGTCAATCTTACTTACGAGGATAGGAAGGAACTGGATGTCAACAATGTCAAACACCTCATTACGGGAAAGACCAATAACTGTCCTCCTGAGCTTCAGACAGTCCTACATGAGTCCTCGTTTTGCCAGTTCCCTTCTCATCCAATATCCCAAATGTTTGCCATGATCGGAAATGCGGACAGACACCCCGCTAGCAATTCTTCGCAGCCACTAGATGATCCGCATGCAACACCGGGTGACGCTACCAAGGTCGGTCGGACGAACGGAAATGGGAACGCGAGGAAGGAAGGTGAAAAAGATGCCAGCGAAGGAGATACAGACACAGAGGGCGAACAGTCGGAGGATGAGGAGGGCGACGCCAAGGAAGAGGCATCGGATGCGAGGGTAGGGCACGACCATGATGACGATGGTAGCGAGGAAGAAGACGGAGAAGGGGAGAATGAAGAGGGCGGAGAGGACGATGATTACGAAGAAGAGGACGAACCTTTCCTGAAATATGAGAGGATGAGCGGCGCTGTCAACGATTTACTCAAGAAGGATTCGGCTTCTGCTCTTGCAGTGTCAAACAAGTGCCTGGTAGGCCCACTGTCGAAGTATCAGCTGTTTCACTGGACCTCATATATTACTAGGCTCTTGGAACCCATGGTGGCATCGTGCATGTCTTCAATCTAGCTGGGGAACGCATCAAGTCGTTCAAACCACATCAAGCTTCTGTGAGCGACATAAAGATGGATAGCACTGCGGATTTCGTTGCGACTGCATCAATCGATGGTAAGAAGTCCGTCGCAATCAGTTAACTTACTGATTAGCCAGGCACCAGGGCAGGTCGTCGTCCACTCACTGTCTACGACAGAGTCCTATGTCTTTGACATGAAACGACCAATACGTACCGTGGCTCTTGAACCTCATTTTGCCAAGAGAACATCCCGCGCGTTTGTATGCGGGGGTATGGCGGGTACTCTAGTTCTGCGGGAGAAGGGCTGGCTTGGCCATAAAGAGACGATCCTTCACTCAGCAGAGGGTCCTATATGGCATGTACGGTGGAGAGAACATTTCATTGCGTGGGCAAATGATTTTGTGAGTTCCTTTGGGCCTGTCGCCATCCCCCTGTTGTTGACAACATGTTTCAGGGAGTCAGGATATACGATACAGAGTCCCAATCTCGTATCACCTTCATCGACCGGCCGCCCGATAGTCCTCGAGCCGACCTTTTCAAGTGTACTCTATGCTGGCAGGACGACTTTACGTTGCTCATTGCCTGGGCTGACCATATCAAAGTTGCGCGAATACGCTCGCGTCCTTCGGGCGGTCCCAAGATTGTCGAGGTCACTGCTGCATTTCAGTTGGACTGTGTGATCTCCGGTATCCTCCCTCATCCAATGTCTCCGCAGCATGTACCTCCAGAGAATGGCGCAACTGCTTTTGCTGTGGCGTTAACCTCATTTCTGATCCTTGCATATGATCCCCCAGACACATATGGAGACGAGATGACGAATGATCGTGCTCGTCAGGCACGAAAGACCGCGGAGCGTCCCGAATTGCGCATCATATCACCTTCCGGTGAAGAACTCGCCGCTGATGCCCTCAGTGTGACCAATTACCAAGCGTGGGGTTGCAATGACTACCTCCTAGCTGAAGTCAATCCAGCCGGTACGGACGGAGAACGGTGCTATATCGTAGGCAGCCCAAAGGATATTGTTCTTGTCCGACCGAGAGATCGCAAGGACCACATTGCTTGGTTGGTCGAACGTAAGCGATATGAGGAGGCCCTCGACGAAGTGGAGAAGCTTGGTGAACCTACCCCGGAAACGCCGGATACCAGGATAGATCCTGTCCAAATTGGTGCTCGTTACATCAAGCACCTCATTGGCGAAGGTCCGCCTATCCTTCCTTCCCTTGCTAGTATCCTTCCTATCTCGATTTTACCTAGAGGACTTTGTTAAAGCAGCCCGGTTGTGTCCAAAGGTCTGTGGCCAGGACGTTCAAAAGTGGGAAGAATCGATATTCGTATTTGCACAGAAGTCCCAATTGCAGGTGAGTTTCTGCCCACGAAGTTGGGAGTGGCTGACTTGGGTTTTCAGACAATCATCCCTTATGTCCCGACAGCTGCCCCACAGCTCGGACACTTGGTCTACGAAATGATACTCGGCCATTTTCTGAGCCATGATAAGCTGGTTAGCATACACGGGTAGAAGTTGCGTCCTAAGATGTTCACTTTATCATCATAGTCTCTGCTTCGGATGATCAAGGAATGGCCGAGCTCAATATATGACATCTCCGCGGTTATTGTTGCAATTCAGTCGGAACTAGACAGGACTCCATCTTCGTCGTCTTCCCTGGAACCGCCAAGATCGGATGCCGCCCTATTAATGGAGTGCCTCGCTGATTTGTGAGGATGTCTGCGTATATATTCCATTTTCCTACTGATCCTGACCATTCAGGTATACTACAAACCGCCAGTATGGCAAAGCTCTGCCATTCTTCTTGCGACTACGGAGACCGAATGTCTTTGACCTTATCAAGGAGCATAACCTATTCACTGACGTCCAAGATCAAGCACTCCTTCTCGTTGAATTTGATCAAGAACTCAACGAAAGACGTAAGCTAGAGGGCCATGAGATCACTCTCAACCAAAGCGAAGCGATCACACTGCTTGTGAATCATACTCACTCGATACCAGTATGCTGGTTCGTTTTTGCCATGGAGTCGCTTGATGCCTGACATCGACAGGTCGGACGCGTTGTGCAACAATTACGCCCTCGGCCATTGTACTTGTTCTACTACCTCGATGCTTTGTTTAAGAAGGACCAACATCTGGCATCCGACTTCGCGGACCTTCAAGTGACGCTTTTTGCCGAACACGCGACGTCGAGGTTGATCGAATATCTGAGAGCAAGTAGCTACTACAATCTTGAAGGGGTGAGCACGCCCGCCCTCCATCATCGCAGTGCGGGATCGCCAACACTCTATAGGCATATAATATCTGCAGAAGTCGTGACTTGGTTCCAGAGATGGTCTTTCTTCTCGGTCGGATGGGCAACAACAAGAAGGCATTGACGCTTATTATCGAACGCATCGGTGATGTTCAACAGGTGAGTACTCATCTTAAGGCATCAGAGTGATGCTTCTTGACAGCGCTTTCTTTAGGCCATCGAGTTTGCCAAGGAACAGAATGATAATGACCTTTGGGAGGACCTCCTCAAATATGCGGAAACGCGGCCGAGTATATTCAACTCCTACCCATTCATCTGTCTCGTTGACACGTCCCGGTAGCATTCATTCGTGGACTGCTCGAAAATGTCGGTGCCGAGATAGACCCAATAAGATTGATTCGTCGGATCAAGAATGGTCTCGAGATCCCGGGTCTCAAGGAAGCTCTTATCAAGATCCTTCACGACTTCCAGTTGCAAATATCGTTACTAGAAGGCTGTCAGGCAATTCTGAACTGCGATTCTGTGACCCTTGCGAACACACGGCAAAGAGGCTACAACTCGGGGTTCTTCTTTGGTGGTTTGTTGTTTCCGTTGGGCAGCTGGCAATTGGCTCACGATCGCTTGACGGTTGCTCTAGCCAAAACCCCCTGTCCGCTGTGTACTGAACCACTACAACGTTCACCACAAGACCTTTTATTACTGTTTCTATGTAGACACATCGTGCACGCCAACTGTATTGATGGCGTGGATGACCTCCCGCGATATGTGGAAAATAATCTCGAGGTTAGCACCCGTACCCGAACGGCGCATGAGGTCAGTGCCAAGATTGCATTGTGAGTAGACTGTCACTTTCGTCCTCGCATGAGCAGTGCTGACCTGTTTCATGATACAGTGCATCGGTAGTTCGTGCCAAGGTGCGGCAGGGGTGTCCGGTATGTCATCGGAGGGGCGAGGGGATGTCAACGCGACAGTAGCCAGACCGCCTAGATTTGATCCTGACTGTGGACCTAATACACATTCTATACCCGTTTTAAGCGTTTCTGCTGTGCATCTGTGCGTGGAACCTTGTCCCACTGTTTTTGTCGGCCAGTCAAACTTCAAAGCTTCAAAGATTTGCCTGTAATGCCTTGTAATGAGTAGACTGTGGTCCTCAAGGTTACTGTATATGGGAATTCACACTACTGCATTTGGTTGGTGGCTGTCCAAATATAGTAACTCGGCCTCTAAGTCTCCCCAGGATAAAGCAAAAGTGTGTTCACTGCCCCTCCACTTCCCCATTGTTAAGTGCACCCTTCGGGGTTGCACACGATAAAATTGGAACGATACAGAGAAGATTAGCATGGCCCCTGCACAAGGATGACACGCTTTTCCGGAGTGGTAGACCTACGGGTCTCAATATTTATTGCTCTTTTTTCTTTCTTTGGATCTACGAACTTGCATGACAGGCTTCGCCGTGTTATTTTTCCACTTTCACCTGTCAACCCTTCCACCTATCGACTTTCACGAGGTCGCACACTCGGAAGACATGCCTACGACGTCAACTAATAGCTGGCTTTGGTGGAGGTGATCGGGTGCGGTCGCTGTTGGGTAAACGACCTAACATTGTATTGTGCGTTTTGGTAAATTCATCAAGCCAGCGCGTCTACAGACCATTCATCGCACCATGTAAGTATTCTCAAATTTATAGCCATGCACTCTTACATGGATTGTTGGTGCCGTTGACGTACTCAAAGCTATGGCAGCACGGTCTGCCCCGATGTCCATCGGGTGGCACACGGGCAGAACCGTTGAATGAACGGGGTGACGAGACATAAAGGTCCTCCAAACCCTCGTGGTTGCATCGTTGTCGTCGGATAGCCACCACCAGCGCAAACACACTTGATGCTACCACGTCACAAACAACAGCGCCACGGACCAACCCGTGGTACTCCACCCCACATGTTAGTCAACGCGCGTACGCGCTCCAGAGACATTCAACGTGAGCCACCCTATAACGCATCATCAGGTGGCTGTCCTCAGCTCGGCGCAAGGGTGCTGTGCACGGATGATCAATAATGGCGCATGTAACATGGGATTCACGACCACTGCAATGAATGGCATGGCTGCTCTTCGTTCTGCTTCGTTGAGTATGAGCATGGCCGAAGTGGAGAATAGCACTTTGCGCTAGAGACTACCGATCCCGCCTGGATTGTGCGCCAGTTCCATATCGAGCGGGCATGTGTGTTAGCTCGAGCGCATATAGCCAACGTCGACCGCCTCGAGAGCGTCACAGGCTCATCGCAACCACGCCGCTTGCCACAAACGACCGTAGGTCAACTTACAGATATCCACCTTCCATCGCCCTGGTGCATATACGCTCGACCGACACTGTCGAACGTGAGCCACTCCCCCAACCCGGCATCATCCAGTTGGCCACCGTACGTGACCACCGTCAGCTGGGCAGGGGAATGCTATGCACGTATGACAAATGAAGCGAAGACATTCTCAGACCGGTGAAGGATGTAGGGTCACTACAAAGGTCGATGCGGTCTATGTTGCGTGGCGTCATTAAGCATGGGTGTGACCTCGAGTTAAGTGGGAAGGCTGCGGGGTAGATGTAAAAGAAGTAAAGAAGGGGATCACACTCCAGACAGGTGGGTGTTTATATACTGTTCGCAAGTCACCTGCGATGACGTCACAGCGATCGAGCTCAAGACTAGTACCCACCTTCCATTCCTGTCCCCTGCTGACGTCCAAGAGGTCTTTAGCTCTCACCATACCCTCAGTGGGAGATGTCGATAAAAACACGCGCTCCTTTAAAAATGCTCCCTTGGTATTTGTAATAAAAGGTAAATGGTGCACT
Organism: Pulveroboletus ravenelii; assembly: GCA_038090235.1. Taxonomy (NCBI): domain Eukaryota; kingdom Fungi; phylum Basidiomycota; class Agaricomycetes; order Boletales; family Boletaceae; genus Pulveroboletus; species Pulveroboletus ravenelii. The sequence continues at coordinate 85,943 of JBBPMH010000016.1, forward strand.
CGCATCACACTCCATTCAGGCCTTCTGCTCCGCTTGGTCCGATGCCTCCAGGTCCTCAACCTCTTGCTCGGCCTCCTCCCCCTCCTCCCTTTCCTCTTCTAGTGACTCTTTTGGAATTATTAGGTTTAAAACGACTGCTACCAAGCCGGAAACCAAGACTGTCAATACGAACCACATCTTGTGATCAGCCGACGCTCGTGACTCAACACCCTCAAACGGGTCACTCACAAGGCGTACTCAACACGATCGTGATCGAGTCAAAAAGACCTTGCAGACCCGAGCTTGGGTTGCGGACGCCGTCGAACAAGTAAGTGAACACGGTAGGCATGAGCAAATCGCCGATGCCGAACGACATGGCTGCGGCGAGAATGAACCGATCACGACGGGTATACTCCATATAGGAAAGCACGCGCAACCCAGAGACGACCACACTTGCAAAGAGGAACGTTGTCACGCCTCCGAGGACCGGGTTGGGGACTACAATGTTGCCATCAGGACAAGCTTGTGCGATAGCGGAAGTACGTACTAGCGAGGAAAAACCCAGAAACCTTGCCAAGGATTCCGAAAAGGATGAGGAAAGCACAACACCATCGACCAGCGGTACGATTTGCACAGCGAGTCAGCGCGATGACACCGTTATTCTGAGCACCCAGATTAATATGCGCGCCTCTGGATTGAGGTATAACGCAGAACTGACCTGCGCAAAAATGGACAACGGCGTCACGGTAAACAGTGCGGAAAAAAATCCGCCCAAGCCGTCACTCTAAGCTAGGGTTAACAGGGTCGTGGAAAAAGAACACAAACGTAGTCCGTACTCACCAAAACGCCACCTTGAATGCGTGAGTCAAAGTCATTGCCAGTTACCATCAGGCGAGACACTTCTGCGGAGGCTGTGATATCGCCTATGGCTTCCATCGTCGTAGACACTAAGGAGAGTGGGACACTGAGCTGGAATGGGGGGCAACAACATGTATACTTACCGTAGACTGCCAACATCGGGAGGATAGCAGGAGGGTACACACTAATTTTGAATGTGTGCACCCTTCTATGTGTAAGTGATGTGCAAGCTTAAAGAGTGAGGACCGAACATACCACAAGAAAGTGATTGCTGGTGCAGAAGTAATGGCGCTGCCATCGATATAACCGGCAGCACCTGCCACGATACATCCAACGGCAAGCCCGACGATGATACTCGCGTTCTTCAAGAACGGAGATCCAAATAGTTCGGTAATAATGATAGTGACGAAAGAAAGAAAGCCAAGGCCGATGAACTCTGGTGAGCCCCACCTAGGCGATGAGATCAAAAATCTAGCACAGAACCCAAGGAGCTTGAAGCTTCTTACGGAAGCGCGTGCTTGGACGCGGTAGTCGGGCACAGAGAGAGTGGTCCACTGGCAGGACGTGCTTGGCAACCATTTGATCCCCCGCCCCAATTGGGAATGCCGGACGAACCAACGAGAGACGCTCCAATCATGACGATGACGGTTCCTGTCCACGCGAGCTGGAGAAGTAACTTTTTGCGTCCTCAAGGAGCCCTTACCTGTAACCATGGGTGGAAATATACGTTGCAAAGTGCGTGGCGGGATAAATGATAGCCCCATTTCAAGGAACGAACATATTAATGACGTGCCTTCATGAAGTCATGTAGAACATCAATTGCTCCTGGAAGAATGAAGCTTTTGTGATAGACCTACCGAGAACCATGCCGTACGCGTCAGGACACGCGCCACGAGTCGCACTACCATCAGCAGTGGTAACAGAGGGACAAGTCCCATTGGCATACATAGCATTGAAAATCTTGCAGGTAACACATCATTTCGACCTCAAATGTCGGAGATAGAGAAGGGTACGTACGGCGTCAGCAGTGCTGATTGTGGCAAAACTAGTTCCGACCACGGACAGCAATCCAGTACCGAGGTAGTATCCTTTCCAGAGCTTGATGCGTGACATCTGAACGAGACTTAAAATCCCTGGGAGCAGATGGCTTAGCGCGGGGACTTGGAAATCATACGAGAGGACGCCTGCTGGGCCACACACCACAACCAATGAGCGATGCAGATATCATATATGCAGAGGTTTGCGCATCGAGCACCAGCGTACTCGCAAAGATGATTGGAGGTGTGATTAAACCGGCCAGCATAGCGAGCGCATGCTGAAGCCCGCTCGCCATTGCGAGGACAAGGGGCAGTTCATCGTTAATGCCGTAGAAGGGTGGTTGTCTCCTCGGGTTTTGCTTCTTTCCACCGGTTGAGAAAGGCAGGACGGGTGAGCAGAGCCAGGCATAGTCGTAGTCACCAAACCAGCCTTTTTTCGTCGTCAACTTGTGTTGAACGCTGCGCGCATGGTGTCGAACGTTAAACCGTGACATCAAACTTGGTGGTTCGAAGGACTCAGGCTGGTGTCTCGTGACTATAGGATCGGGAGACATCTTCAATGAAAACCCGAAGGTCCTGGCAAGTCCAGTCAGCGACTTATGAGCCCACGAAAGTCGGGACAAAGGGCCGAGAGATTCGCCGGGCCGCAACGGTAGTTATCGCGAAACATAGCAATCCCGCAACCCGATGAACGGACCCAGATAAGCCACAAGCTTATCTTACGGTTTGGTGTGAGATATCATTCACATGGAGTTCAGGTGACGCCAAGGTTACTGCACAGTGCCTGAATGCTCAGGCACTGTAGCAACGCAATATCTAACGTTTCCAAAAGCCTGCAGCCATCATTGAATTCCGGTATATCTTTTCCTTTTACAATAATTCCCGCCGTGACTACGTGAGATCATGACCGAGCATGTGAAAGGGTATCCTTAGGGGGTTGATGGGGATGGGTAACTGGGTTTATCGGTGTGTGCCATTGGCATGCAAGGAAGGCGGCTTAGTGAGTGATAAGATAGCTATAATATAGTACCGTGGCGTCGATCGTGCAGGGCTTCCCGGTTCTCGACAGTTTCTTCCGTGGCATCAAGAGGTGATGGAATCGGAGCCAAGGCAAATAAATTTTTGGTACGCGTGTGGGAGGCGAGTACAGAGCAGGGGGGCGTGAGCAACCCGGAGCAGCACCCAACGCGAGACGGGAACGAGACGTACAGAATAGATACTTGGCGAGTCGTGTTGGGATCTGCAGAGTAGGCAGGAAGTTCAGCATTTTTGCGTAAGGTGACGGTAGAATATCATGGCCGAGGGATAGACATGAACCATGTTCGCATGTAGCACGCCAAAATCGCATCGGTATCAACGTAAGGCGTGCGAGTGGGTGCAACAGTAATTCTGGTTGGCTCTGGCGCGATTTACCATGGGCAGTAGAAGCAGGAACCTCCATCGCAAGAGGCGAAGGAATGGACTGGTCGTGAGGGGCAGGGAAGTGCTCGTTGTAAAGTAATAAGGCATGGGAACCTGATATATACTTGACACTCATCGCGACCGCTAAGGAGCAACCTGACCTAGATGATTAATGATTGCTGGATCGTCCACAAAACGTTACGCTGGGCTAGAAACGACGCAATCAACAACTCAACAAAGTAACCTTTTCAGGTAGTCCGATCACCAACCAATGGATGCGATTTGTTACCATTAATCTACAGTTCCAGTGCGGCGAAGGGTCCTCGAAGCGAAAGCTAGAGAATACATACAAGCCACCAACGATGGTATACAACAGAAATTCGAAATTATGGCGCACACTATACAGAAACACCATCCTCCCAGTCCTCATCATTATTCGTGTCTCTGCTCCTCCCGCCCGCTTCCATGAGTGCCGCCAGCCCACCCGTCCGCATCCCATTCATCCCCGGATCGAGCGCAGGCTCCTTGTCTAGCCGAACTCGCCCGTACGTGTCGTCCCACTTGGCCGCACTCTTGAAGAATCGTCTACGAGGGACATTCTTACCGACGTCTGTGTCGATATATCGATTTGTCATGATACTCATCCGCTTCCTACTCCGGCGGTAGGACGACCCGTCAGAGTCGTATCTGTCCTCGTCGGACTCTTCTGATCCTGCAGTGGCCTCCTGCAGTTTGTACAGATATCGCGCATGTTCTGAACCCGTTCATCATTTTTGCTGCACGTGGAAGAACGTAAGAGGATTGCTTACGAGCTAATCGGCGGTCCAAATCATCCATAGCACCATCTTCTCGGTCTTCCTCCACTTCCAAGCCCAGATGCTTGCCGACACTCTCCCGTGGAACATCATGCATTGCAACCGACGGAGCACAGGGCAATTGCGCGAGCTGATGTAACGCGTTAAATCTCACTTTGTCTATTGATCCGTCTTTGACATTTAAGTCGTCCATGTTATTTTCGGGAACCTCAAGGCGATAGCGCGGACCGAACCATTCAAAATACTCGTTCCAGGGCAGGTTCAGGTCGATGTCCTTCTCCACACCGAGGGCGCACGCGGTCTCGTACGTCCATGTTCGTGCAACATTTTTGACTGTGTATCCTCCCCCACCGAGGAGAGTGAGCGGGACGTTGAACGATCGAAGAAACTGGACACAGTGTGCGTGACCATTCATGGTGATGTTAAAACAGCCCAATTTATCCCCGGCCAACGAATCCGCCCCGCACTGCAACACGACGGCACTTGGGCGGTAGACATCCATGATCCTAGATACGACCTGCGGGGGAGTGTGAGGTGCGATATCGACTATACGCCACGTATAACGCACTGGTTCAAAAACAGTCTTAAACGATTCGTCCGTAATCCCATCTTTAAGTGGGACATTGACGGTATAATGTTTTCCCTTACCCATCCCCTTATCCTCCTGGGTCCCGGTCCCAGGGAAATATTCCCCAAACTTGTGGAAGGAGCACGTCATCACCCTATCTGTCGTGTAAAAAGCTTCCTCGACGCCATCCCCGTGGTGGCAATCGATGTCAATGTACAACACACGTGGATAGGACCGCAGCAGCTCCAGTATGCCCAGTACGATGTCGTTGATGTAGCAGAACCCCGAGGCTTCGCGCTTTTTGGCATGGTGCAGCCCACCAGCCCAGTTAATGGCAATATCTGCCGCTCCAGAGGTAATGCATTGAGCTGCAGCTTTGTAGACGCATAAGCGTGGGGCTAAATATAGGTCGAACTTCTGCAGCATACCTATTGATCCTCCCGCTGAGATAGAACAAAATTCAAATATACCTTCGAATGCGGGGTTATCTTCGCCCACGAGGACTGTAGGAACGATCAGAGAAAGAACGCGGAAGTATCCAGTCAGTTACTCACATCGCGTACCATGATATGTGAGCTCCTCTGCCGTCTCGGGCGTCACTCGGTTCAAGAAATGAATGTATTCGTCGGTGTGGAAAGCGGTCATCGATTCTGGGCTCGCACGCTTAGGGCGCTGCATGGGATGAGTGCCGGAAAGTGGGAGCGCGCATGCGAACGTACCAGGACTTGCATCTTGCCTAGCATACCGTACGCAGAGACCAAGTCATGCGTGATGCGCATTCGGTGGGGCTTCATGGGATGACCGAGGCCATATGTGTACGAGCCGATGTCTCCTACCGGTGGTCCGTTCAGATAAAGTCGAAGAAAGATCGCTGGAAGATGCACCATCATAGTAGTACGTGACCCTTCTCTTTGACATCGCGTAGTCCCCCTATGATTTTGCACTGTCCTTCACGGCGTCGTTGGTTTTGTCGGGAATCGACTACGAGGAAGTGCTGAGCGCCAGGCCCTTGGCATTCCGTTTACCCGCACGTGACATCCGGGTGTGGCTGTGAACTACAAAAACTCGGGACGTCTGACAGCCAGCTTGAAATTCATCAAAGAAAAGAAAAACAACGTATTTCTATTGTACCCGTCCATCGTGCCGACAATCTGTACGGCTAGGCATAGTACGGAATCGAGACGAAAATATGCCACCCTAATCGACGTCATACCTATCATCGCAAGTCAATTTCCACCGTGTCTCCCACCTCCTCGGCATCCTCCTCGATGACCCTCCTATTTTCCTTCTCAACCGGTGGCGGAGGAGGTACTTCAACGCTTGATGGCGCGATAACTTTCACTGCGACTCCGTGTTCAATGTCCGGCGCAACGGCGATCGAACGAGCCGCGAGGTCAGAAGCAGCGGGTGCCGATGAAGGCGGGGAAGTTCCTGGGGTCGTTCGCGGAACAGGTGGGACAGGTGGAGATTGAGACGCCGGTGGGAATCGGAAGTTGCGGTCCATCGTACCGTTACTTTTATGCCGCGTTTCTGTCACGGGGATTGATTTCTTCGGAGCGGCTCTTTCGGCCTTGGTCTCTTCGTCTGACTCCTCTTCGGGGGTGGGTTCGAAGGGTTTTCCGGCGCTTGCCGGAGGACTTCCAGCAGTGGTACGTACGACAACAGGCATTGAAGCTCGATTCGGCGCGGTCTTGTGTACGTTAGTACCATTTGCGGCAGGTAGAGAGGGCTGAGACATCGACTGTGGTCGCTGAGCGTGATATGTCGAGGGAGGGGTGATCCCAAGATAGAACCCAGCGATGGGGACCATTCTGTCGACGTCCGGTGCGTCAGATGCAAGGTCATGTATTGCTGACAGATCACTCACTTCTTTTCCAATAAACATGCTAATATCCATTGTGGCTGGACGATTGGAATACTGAGCTGAAGGGCCCGCTGATATTCCACTCCCGGTCCGCCGGAAACATTACCCCCACTGGCACTGGCACCCGTAGGAGTCATAGCTGGGGTCGTGCACACGAAATGAGTGGTGTCGATCTGGATCTTATCGCTCCATTTCGCCCCCATCTCTTGTAACGCTGCCTTGGCGTCCTGCAAGAGCGCCTCGTCAGCCACGGTTCCGAAACATACCGAAATCCCGCTCGTGTCTGCGATGGTATGGGTACGAAGGCGAATAAGGTTAGAAGGAAAAGTCCCTGCGGTCGTACGCAACACTAGTTGGAAGGAATAGGTAGCATCAACTGAGAGACCAGTCAGTTTCGTGGAGGTGTTGGTGAGGGCATTAGGTATCGAGGCGAGCCGCTGTGCGTTCTTGTATATATCGAGGGAGCGTAGTTTGGCGGTGGCAAGTTTCAGAGGGGGCCACTCCAATGTTACCGAAGTTTGCGTGACATTGCGGACCTGCGAGATATGTAAGGAGGGCTTCAGATGAAAGCTGAAGGAACAGTACTTCGAGCTGGGGTGGCTCCGGAGATACGCGCCCAAACGTCTCCAGAATATCTCGCTGCAGCCCCCAAAATTCTTGATCACGCTTCCGTTCTTCCGTGGTGTTTTGGTGTACTGCGATGTTGACTATAGAGCCAGCCGCAACACCCGGAGGTAACAAAACCGATGGAAACTCGATAAGGTGGGCACGTTCACCCAGTAGTATCTAATTATCCAGGGTGTAAGCAATTGTGTTACGCGGATAAGACACAAGACGTCATACCGCCATGCCCGCGTCTGCAAACAGAGCATAGTCAATATCGGGGACAAAATATTTCACTGAGGTGATATGACGCACCAAGCTTCCCAACCGTAAAGGTGAAACTGTCTTGTGATCGTGCCATGATTGCTGTTGTTGAGCCGCAGCCCGAGACACTTGAGTGGGTGTTAATTACGGAGGTGTTGTTATGGTACTGTTTGGTCGTGTTGAAAGTCAAAGCCCCTTGGCAAAACAAGCATACCATCAAACACACAGCTCATATATTCACTGTATTCTATATTTCCAGTTCAGGACGCATGCATTCCGACACATGTCTGTTCGTGTTGGATACGAGTTGGTGAACCATAATCATGTCGGATAGCGTTTGTATGGAAGTCAACCCTCGTCACATCTGTTCTTTGGGTACTCAGTGCCCCCACATGCACAATAAAACCGAGCGGAGAACCCTCCAGTAAAACAAAGGCGGGCCATGGTCGTCGCGCGACAAGACACGTGGATCGTTCGGCTGACCTTCCGTGTGCCAAACACGCTGTGACTGACTGGGCTGACAGGGTGTTGCCAATTTTGGCAACGAGGCGTGACTTGAGCGTGTTTGCCATCGTGATGTACACGCGGTACATACGCCATACACGCCGCTACTTCATTTCATCATTCTCACTCGCAAATAAAAAGATTCATACCTTCATTTCGCACTCGCCTTTCTTTAGCCCACATACTCCACTTTAATATCACAATCTCTTCTGATCCCCATTGTCCCAATTCTCTAGCGCTCAGAGAACATCATGGTCTTTGGACTCTTTACCCGCAAATCTACGGCGGACGCAGCATCGCCAGATTCCAAGACAACCCACCAGCTGCAGAACACCTGTCTTCCTACGCCAACACCATCTATTTCCTCGGTTGCCCGCCATTCGCCTCTCCGGTTCCCAACTGTCTTCCGTGCTGTGCAAGGTGATAGCACCGCCGACTTGACTCTCAAACACTCTGATCTAGCAACAGATGACGTCCCTGAGGGAGAAAACAATGCCTACTCCTCCGTCCCACCACAGCCAGTGACACCGTCCCCTCCCCCTGTTGGCCCCGACGAAACGAAGGCCCTGTATGATTTGATGCTAACAATACCACCGAAGACGCTACATGCTTATACTCTTGCACAACTCCGCCCTCAGCCCCCTCAGCCATCTACCTCTATGCCCTCTCCTGCACTGGGGTCAAATCCTGACAGCACACCGCGTCCTCCATCCCCGAACACGGCAACCAAACTGATTACCTTCTTTTCGACTCTCGCGCCGCCCCCTTCCCTTCATTGTGTGCGGTGCCACAAGGGCTTCTACGATATAGAAAACGAAGAGAAAGACAAGGCATGCCGCATACCGCACGACGACGAGAGTGCGTTGGTCTCTCGTATTTCAGAAGGTGGTTACGAAACCCTCTGGGGCTGCTGCGGGCAGACCGCCTCAGGAGATGGAAGTGAAGGACCACCAGACGGGTGGTGCTATGAAGGGAAGCATACAGTGAGTTCATCCTTTCTCAACATCACCCATTCCCACCTGAACCTGACATCATGTCCAACTATCCCCAGACAGACGTCAAACGTGCACGATTCAGAGCGGATTCAACTATCGATCACGACAAACTGACGTCGTGTCTCAAACTGAACTGTCATGGGATACGTGACCGACTTGCACGCCGCGATTTGCTAGCTTCGCCATCTCGCAGCGTTGGGACGTCCTCGGCTCGCAAATCCAATCCTTCCCCGACCCGGTCACAAGCCTCCGTTTTGATAACTCGGTCTTCTCGAAAGCGCCCCCGTGAATCACTCAAGGAAATGTCCGGGTCCGAGGTCGAGGCTGATGCGGAGAGCTTAGTGGGTCGCGTTTCGAGAGTCAAGCACAAAGTGAAAGCCAGTCGCGGTGCGGGGGAAGGGGACAAAGACATAAACATGACGGTTGATGAGCCCAGCCCTTTACCCAGGTCCAAGGTAATGGCAAAGTCTCGGCCCATCTCCCGAGCTCTTCCCCCACCCAGCACCTCCACGACAGCCTCAGTCCCCACTTCTGGATCTAGTATCACACCTGTAGTCTCTGACAAAGCAAGAACAACGGCAGCAAAGCCCAAGTCGACCTCTCGCACGCTGCTCTCACAGAGTCACACTTATCTAGCATCCGATTCTGAGGCTTCGACTCACTCACGCCCTAGGACAAGGAGTCACGTCCGGGAAGAATCGCGCATCAGAGATACTTCACGGAGCCGCACTACCTCAGGGCTGACAAAGGCGGACATCTCTAGACGGACAACACGCACCAGCAAAGTCTCCAAACCACCCTCACAACACCCGACTTCAGAGGGGGGCCCAGAAGCTGAAACAGATGAACACCGAGAAAGCGATCAAGAGAGGAGGGGGAGGGATAGGAAGAAAAGGCGGGTGGGACGCAGCTGAGCAGTTATACCATCACGCTGCTCCGGTACTACTACTGCGCAATATTCTAACTGTTGCTAATTTATTGATGTATCGCGCTTTTGCCTGAGCCAGGCTGCCTGTTGTTCATCCCAGAATAGCAATTGACGTGAATTAGTCAGCGATATATTTACCTAGTTAGCTCCGCTCCTCTTCTTTTTCTTGACCAGCTCGAAGGCTACGATGCTCACCACGCACAGGACGTCTTCGCGTCCAATCTCGTGAGCGGGTTAAGGTCTGAGTGTATAATCCCCCTTGATCGGCTCTCGCAGGGCCCAGTTGTAATCAACTGAGCAGCATACCAGAAAAGCAGCCATCTCTCGCTAACCCAAGACCCTTCTTGATAGGTGAGGTGCGGAGGGACAAGGCTTTGAAAGGTGTCGCGGGGATCGGGCGAGGGATTACCTCGACGTCAGGATCACCTTTATCTCCCCAAGTGCTCCACATGGGGCGCCTTGTTCGTGGGATGGCCATCTCATTTGGCGTTCAGGTCCTCATCCTTCATTCGCCGGGATCCAGGCATACGGCTGTGGCACAGATACCATTTGCCTGCCTTTAGTTCCCGGCGTCGTCATGATGTCGATTGATCCTCGCCTGCATGATTTCCTTTCCATCACGACAAGACCAGCCTTCTGGCTAGAGCGGGAACGAGAAGGTGGACGTCGTCATTCGGTACTCTCGTCCTTGAGTGCACTTCGTGGCGCACCCCCCGGTGCGGGTGTGTAACTCGATTCAGACTATTCTCGGACTGGTCATGAATTTTTTACGTTTGCTTCCTTCGTGGAGGCTTTCCGTATTTCAGCCCGGATCCTACCCATCATGATGCCGGAGGTAGGCCTTATCATCGTAGAGGTGCAGTGCTTGCTGATGTGTTTTCCCGATTGCAAGATTACATTAGAGAGAGATGGTAAACGATCAAGGGACACTGCGTCCTTATACTGTTACGATCCGCTATTGAACTCCTCCATGCGCTGCCGACTTTTCAGGATACCAGCCAAGCGGTTGCCGAGTGTCCTGACCAATCCTGACGCACTACCCATTTTACAGAACAAGCCCACTTTTGCATTCGGCTCTCCTCACAGTCCAATATGTTCTTATTTCAACCTGTCTCTGTCATAGTCTGACTCGATCTGCATTTCTAATCTTGATGTCCCAACGTGTGAGTAGGGGCCCTTGCATGCGATCATGTCGCTGGGAGGCAAACCTAGTGAAAAAGTCTTTACATGAGGAGATTTGTGGCTGTTTATATGGTCATGGATTATTCGTGCCCGCAAGCAGCCGTTTGCCAGTTTCATCATCGAGCTAGTCCAAGGGACATTATGCACTATCACCCCCTCACGCACACATGCAGACAGCTCTGTACTGGTGTGTGTAAGGTGTCGAGTTATAATGTGATCCACCTTCCACGTCACACGAGGTCTTTTTGAACGTAAAAGAGGCGGTCGCGGTGTTCTGTAGATCAATGCAAGAAATTCGTGTCGCGCTGCCGCGTGACGCCAGAATGCACTCCGAAGACACTGCCCTCAGCGTCTTTTGTCGCCCGCACTCACTTATCATTCTAACCGGCTTTACCGTTGCCACTCACGTCGATGTCTTGGCAAAGTAAGTGGACCACGTCAATAACCGACCAGCGTCGGAATCCATTCCACAGCACGGTTTTCTGATTGTCTCCGCTGCCCGCTCTATGCTATAGATATCCTCGATGTCGGTTTACTCCGATCAGGGAAAATCACACAGGCTGCCATCATGGGCCAAGATGGGGAAGTGTGGGCCGAGTCGGCTGGCTGCAACGTGTGCATTTATCAGTTCTTTTATCCACCCCTCTCCATCTCCGCCGCTTGTGGTATCGGTATTTGGGTATCAGCTGATTTTGAGATCGTTGTTTAGATGACGGAAGCGGAACGCAGCGCGATCATGGAAGGATTCGGAACGCATCCCGTGCGCGAGATCTTCGTCGGAGGTAGAAGGTATTCGACTACGATGGGATGCTTAGATATGATACTCACAAAACGCAAGGTCAGAGAGTTGCTTTCTTGGGTTTACGCGACGACTGACGAACGCTGCCATGTATATTAGGATGGAGGCGGATGTGTGGTCAAGAAAACAGGACAGAGTGTGATCATCGCGGAGTACAACTCTACCGTTGACACGATGGCCGTTCTGGCACTCGTCGAACGACTGGCAGACTATTTGATTTCCCAAGGATACTGATCATTCTGGGAGCCGGTCGCCGAGCGAAGCGAAGACCAAAAATTCCACGAGATCATACGTAGATTGGTATCGAACACTGTTCTCAGTCATGCTCCGTACACGCACTTTTCGTTTCACCGTCCGTTGGTGGCGCCAAAAAGAGCCAACCAACCGTACTGCCAGTGGTTCCCACCCTATTCCTTCGCCCGAGGCGTGTAGAAGCTTGGGAAAATTCCCGTCACGTCTTCATGATACCAAAATCTCCCAGGGATGTTGCCGTCCACTTGCGCAACCCCGCTAGAAGTATTTGCTGTTGCGCCGCTCTTCTGCCTGGCAATCTCGATCCACATTGCTCCAAGTCCAAGACCCGGCACCAGCGTGAGCGTTTCGGCGAGCGACGGTTCAACGAGAAGCGTGATGTTGTCTGTGAGGGGATTGTGGGGTTTCCGAACGGTGGTACCTGTGGTATCAGCGCACACGTCCTTTGAGGGATTGTTGGGATCGATTACAGGTCCGCGAGACGTGGACCAGATTTCCGGTCTGGATATGTCCCCTTCCTCACGACCCCATGGTTCAAGTATGACTTTAGCGAAACGTGCGTCGAGCTCTGCCTCGACGCCGCATGCCGAAGATGTCCAGTCCCGTCTCTCACTGGCTTCCGCTATCGCATTGTCGGGAGAAGGCAAGGGTACGCCCTTCGGGTGGCCAGCAGGAAAATGGATGGCGGAAACACGACGCGTCGAACACTCCACAATGCCCGTCGTGTGCGTCAGTGGGAACGCACTCGGCCCGAGGAGTGAAAGCAGCGACGATGGATCACGAGTCCAGGAGGGACCACAATCTGCCCACTTGGTGTTAGACCCAAGACTCATCACAGTATCGCCATTCGCTCCCTGTCCTTCCTGTGCTTCGTCATTCCCGGTCCAACTTTGGACCCACGTATTCTCACTCCACGATCCCCCATTTCCCCATCCGCTATCCGATTCGTTTCCCCATCCATCAGGATTATCTCCCGTGACGTCCTCGTTGACCGAGGTTGTAACCGTGGATGGCGTGTCAAAGGACATCTTCACGTTAACATTATCTTCAATTGCGTCTCTGAGCTGGATCTGAGCTTCCGTAGGAAGGGCAATGTTCGTCTTGACGCCACTGGAGACATCGGTTACAGAGATACTCGCACCTAAGTTACGGGATGAGAAGATGATTCAAAGATAACATCGTTTCCCTGCCTTGTTGCTCCGTTGCAGTTGCAGTGGTTGTTGCAGTCACAACTGACCAATTTATCCCTCCTTGGCGTCCAAAACACTCTCTACAAGCTTCGTTGAACGCGTCGGGAATGGATTGGCCCACCTTGTGCGTCAATGGAAGTTCTTTCTTGGCCCATTCAGTCGTCTCTAGGGCCAGCTTCAAGCCGCGCTGGTATGGAGGTTCCAAAACATGGTTCCGCAGAACGAAGGCAAAGAAGAAAGAGACAAGACGGGGGGTGTAAATCAAATTGCGTTCCGTCCTTGAGCCGACGACAAAAAGAAAATTAAACAATCGTAACGCAACCACTGATAACTCAACGTACCAGATGAGACCGTGTTCGCGCATATAAGAGGAAAGGAAGATTCGGACCGCTTTCTCTGGGTCGCTCAGGAAAACAGAGATCTTCTCTTCTCTGATTTCTTCATCCAATTTGTGAGGGTCGGAATACGGACTTTCCCCCTCGTCGACGTCCCCACCTTCGCCTGACCGCTGGCGTTTCGTGGGTCGGGAATCTTCTGCGGTAGTACCGTCCCAATGGTTCACGGCGGGATCGTCTTCATCGTCGGATTCGAAATCAGGGGATTCGGCACGAGTCATTTTCTTCGCGCCAGCCTTGCGGAACACAGAGGGGTTGACAAGCAATCCAGTGAACAGACGGAACTTGCGATAACGTGCTCAGTCGATGTGATATCAAACACATGGAAAGACAATACCTGATCCCACAGATTGTTTAAGCCGGATGCGATAGGCGGCCACGGTCGTCCAGTGCGAAAATCAAACGCGGACTGGAAGAATCGGTCGATAGGCGAAATGTTACTGATCGAGGCAAGTTTCACCGTCATACAGGCGCAAAGGGTGGAACGAACGAACGACTCACGGGTCATATCGTAACCTCGTCACCCTCAGATCTTCACCTTCTTCCCATTCCTCGTACCAGGGTAGTTTTTTGACGGGGACGGGTTCGACCACGGCAGCTTTCTTCTTTTTGCGTTTCTTTCGTGAGGTGCTCTTGCCTTCATCTGTCGCGTGCTTGACCCGAAGCTCGACAGTTGGGATACCAAGCCCATCAAGCTCAGCGTCTTCCTCCTCCGTCTCATCGTTCCCCCCTTTCTTCGGCTCGGAAAAGAGCTGGATACCACGAGGTTTGAAGCTCTTGAAGGGCATGATCGTCACGCCCGGTGGTGGCTCGGGAAAAGGTGGAAACTTGTAGAAAGGTGGATCTTGTTCGAGGGTTGGGATAGTATTAGAAGTGGTAGGCTCCGAAGCGGACATGGGGGGTTGGACGCGTGTTGTACAGGGTCAACTTCAAGAGTGTATTATCGAAAAGATCCCGATAATTGAGTCGGCTACTCAGGTTTGCATGCGGGTTCGATTGGGAGACTTGATAATCTGTACCATAGCCGTTAGAGCCCAGGCATCGAAGTCCAAGCTTCAAATAAAACATTACATATCTTCCTCATCGGGATGCTTCAGCGCTCTTACAGCGTTGGGTCAACTATTATATAATGTACGATTGGATAAAAATACACCGCACTTCAAGAACAAAACGTTCAGACGGCTCCCCACAGGTCTGCACGAACCTCGCACTACCGGACATCCTCGGGAGGTATCCAGTCTGGAATTTTACCCCACTCAAACTTTGCGGCTGTGAAAGCAGCCTGGACATCGGCGGGAATCATCTCTTTGTAATCACTAGGAAGGAGGCTGAGGTAGCGATCAGCACCAGGCTTCATTCTGGCCGTCAATTTCGCGCTAGCAAAGTCAAGCATGGCTGATGCGGGCTTCTCGCTAGATGGTGTGACCGTCATTGGCGAAGAAGCGAAAGGGCCACCTCCAATAGCGGACGCAGGCGACAGCATAGTAGGAACGGGTAGAGTATTACCAAGGGAAGGAATTCCGAATGGTGATTGCTGGCTTGTTCCGAACACAGATTTCGGTATGGATGGGGCGGCCCCGAAAGCACTCTGAACCGGGGTTGTAGACCCAAATGTAGACGGAACAGGCGTCATGCCTGTAGTTGAGCTGCTTGGAGCAGCAGCCGAAGTAAAAGTCGACGGTTGAGATGCAAACGCAGAAAACCCATCACCTCCGGTCCCGCCAAATGCGCCAGATGCCGATTTGATCAGAGACGATTGCCCGAAAGCCGATTGTGAGGACTGGAGAAAGGCTGATGAAGGTTGTGTGGACTGCGCAAAAGCGGATGTGGGCTGGGAAGGTTGACCAAAAACTGAAGTTGGCTGAGATGACTGCGCAAAAACTGATGTCGATTGTGATGGTTTCCCAAATACGGACGTAGGTTGCGTCGACGGTTGTGCAAACGAGGAGGTAGGCTGAGTTGGTTGACTGAATGCAGATGTGGTCTGGGCGGCTTGGCCAAAAACTGACGTCATCTGATTGGGTTGGCTGAATACCGATACATGCAGCGTAGGGGTCCCGAAGGCCGATGTCCCCTGAGCTCCTTGGTTAAATGCAGAAGTGCTGCTCGGATTCGCTGAACCCCCGAAACCTGTTTGGCCAAAGGCAGGGTGTCCAAATGCCGGCTTGCCAAATGCCGTCGTAGTCATCCCTCCAAGCGCAGTTGGCGTCGAACCCACCCCAAAGGCAGACGGAGCCGATTCCGTCAATGCGGGCGCCGAGGAACTCGCTGTAGATGCAGAAGCGTGGGCCTGGGCGGTGACCTTCAGAGCTTGTTCATACAGTTGTCTGACATTGTTCCGCGCATTCGCATACACCTGGTCCGCAGCTACAGTGCGTTCTCTCTCATACTTTGTCTGGCCACAAGTTAGTCGTGCGCAGAGTGGGATGAAAAACTACGTACATATTCATCAGGCGTGCCCGCTTTGAGGGTAGTGACTGCCTTCAGATGTAGTTCCTCCGGCGATTCATCCAGTCCACTGATAACAACAGGCTCGTGCTTTGAAGGACCATAGGAAGAAAGTGGCCATAGTGGCTTATCCTTGAAAGGAGTAACGTCGGCTGCCAACGTCTCTACTCTGAGAGGTACTCGGTGATTCGAAGGAGAAGAGGAACCAAATGCAACTGACGTATACGAAGCCGTGACTCTATTATTATTGGAAATCCAGGACTGGTCTGCAGGACGACGTTAGCTCATTAGGATGAAGCGAGCTGCTGACCAACTGCCGAAGTTCCCCGAGGCACCTGGGTGTTCGTTCCTACATCGATCTCCATACTTGCATGCTCCACGTAGATAGTAAGAACATACTGTCTGTGGGGATAGTCAGAACTACCCGCGTGCCGAGACGTAAATACGAACTTACCATTGTAAACGGAGATGTGGTTGCGACACGCGGTTCGGCCTGTCTTAGTCTATTTACTGGTGGCTTCCGCATTCAATAAGTGCAAACACCCCCTCCCTGGACAAAACTGACATTCAGATGCACAATACATATCACGACGCCTTCAATCTTGATGCGAATCATTTCTCTGCCAGTCAAAATTTTGGTGATCCGTACTTGAGAAATGGCGCTGGACTCACTTTTTTGACTTCTACATACACTGTCTCAAAAAAGTAATGCACCAGGTGCTCTTTCATGAAATTGCCCCTCGTTCAGTCACAACAATGGAATGCCAGCAGCTATAATAGTACCATTACATTCCTCTGTATCTAGGCTTCATTTCCATGTACTTTTTTCTAGAGTATGTCAATTAGGTGGTGGGTTGCAGTGATTTCAAGTGAAGACATGCTATGCAATACATATTTTGTCAGATACTGCTGGTATAAAGGCTGGTCTCGCCACAAGGCAATGGGCCCCTGGCACCTACCAGACACCTGCATACCCTCCACCAACCTTGAGTCCATTTTACTATTATGGCCAAGTACACCTCACCTACAAAGAAAACTTGTATTTATCGGGATTGGGATACTGGGATGACAAATGCTGGGATTGCCAAAAAATATGGTCTCCATCATACTACAGTCAAGCATATTTTCAATCACTATGCTCAATCTGAGGACTTCCATCATATCGCCCCCAAAACTGGCTGCCCACCCCTATTTACCCCTCATGACACTCATGTTGCTGCTTGTAAACTCACTGCAGGCCAGCACACAATGTCACAGACCTTCAAAGGAAAATTTTCCCCTCTATCAATTCCCAGACCATTCATGTAAGGCTTCACCAATGTGGCCTGAAGGCTTATATATGTCGCAAGCAGCTGCTCTTGACAGAGACTCACAAGCAAAAAAGGTTAGCATGGGCACAAGTGTATGCTGATTGGACTGTGGAAAACTGGAAGGTGGTCATTTTCTCTGATGAGTCAAAGTTTGCCCTTTTTGGGTCAGATGGCTGTGAATGGTGTTGGAGGGCACCTGATCAAGCTTTTGATGAGTGCTTTGTGAAAAAATTGGTCAAACATGGTGGTGATAATGTTATTGTCTGGGGGTGCATGACAGCTCAGGGACTTGGGAGGATTGTTTGTATTGAGGGGATGATGGATGGTGAGATCTATTGACAAATTCTTGCTAAAGACTTTCTTGGGACCCTCAGTGACCTCAGGATCAAGAAAAAAGATATCTACTTTCAACAGGACAATGACCTGAAGCACATAGCAAAGCTCATGACCAAATGGTTCAGCACAAATTGGGTCGATACACTCACTTGGCCCCCAAGTAGCCCTGATATGAACATTATTGAATATGTTTGGGAATATTTAGAACATCGTGTGTGCAGCCGCACATTGCTGCCAATGAGTTGCGAGAAACTATGGGATGCACTAGTAGAGGAGTGAAGGAATATTGAAGATGGTTACATTGTGAGATTATACGAGAGCATGCCAGAGCATGTACAGGCACTACTGAAGGCTAAGGGTGCCCATACTAGATAATAGGATACTTGATAGCTTCATTTGCTTGCTTTTGCTCGATATAATCTGATTGTTTTGAGCCCATATGTGTGGAAAAATGAATTGCATAGTACCCTGTTGAGATTTCATACCATTCTACTTGCTATAGTGTTATTCTATGTACATATACTATTATATTGTGTTCTATAGGGTTCTGGCTCTTTAATGAACCCCTTATCTCAGGATTCTGTGTAGTTGGTGATAAAGAGTGGGTCAAGAGCATGATTATGTCATCCTGTGCATTACTTTTTTAAGACACTGTACATGATGCGACCAGATGCTCCAAGAACCTATAGACAGTGTTGCACACACCCACCTGTATGATATTGTGGTGTTTTCCAAACTCACCCCATCCAGTTGGGGTTGTTGAGCCCATGTGGCTCCAAACTATATGTACCTCTTTTTTCAGTGCCAACAGTGGTGAAATCAATGTCCTTACCAATTGATGAGCTGCATTTATGGGTACAATCTCTTTCTGACCAATTTAGGTTGCTTCCAAGGTTTACGGCTGATCTGTGAAGTAAATTTGATGACTAACAACCTCATTGGTCAGAATACAACCCATGGCTTGCAAGATCATATCCTATATACAAGCACTGATATATTTGCCAATCATGGGTGTTTACATCATCATATCTGTCCCAAAACTTGCCCAAGATGTTAACTTCCACCTTTAACACCTCTTGAGCTCCCACTCTCCAGAGACCCTCACCGTGGTCAACAATCACACTTGCACCTTTGGCCCATCTCAAATCCTCTAATGGGGCCCCCACATATTTATCAGACCAGCCTTGTCGCTGTTAACATACTCTCCAACGTTGTGCCCACCTTTCATTTTTATCAACACTCCCTATTATTTTCCTAAGACGTATGCCCTTGTGGCAGGGGTAAAGAAGTGGCATGGGGTCAATGTAAACATGTTTAAACCTGAGAAATCCACAAGCATTGCAGATTTTGAGCAGAGAGGGTGGCTTTAGGAATGGGACAGGGGAGCATATGGTGTGATTTTGTGATCAAGGTTAGTCGTCGCATCTCTTGTTACATTCCTCCCCATTTACAGTACCTATGGCAGGTCGAGCCCACCCAGTGTGCTTGTTGGGAATTGAACGTCCAAACTGTCTCAATGGTTGATGTGCATCTCAGGGTGCAGATTGTGCCTCTCTAATGCCTTGCTATACCCAAGTCAACACTCACAATAGTGGGCGAATATATGAAGCAGTGTCATCACTGATATCAGCTGTGTGGGCCGCTTTCAGCTTTGTTCAATTATCACTAAATGGCTAATTTATTGACAGTCCTGGTACTTTATGGCGATCGGCTTCAATGACTATGTACTATAAATGGCTTGAGAATAGATCTATCCTTTCACTTGCAAATTGACTGTAAGATCATATCAGTGGGCCATCCAGATCAGTCAACATTCTTAAATAACAACCTTGCAACTCACTTCTTCACTCAGTACAGGCAGCTCAGTGGAATGAAAAATCCTGATGAGGTTATTGTCCTCAATCAAAAGGCATTGGTACCCTGCCCAGTGAACCACCCAGATTGGTCAGTGTTGTTAGATAACTTTGCATTTGGCCTCTATGCTAGATACAACTAACTTAGCATAATGGAGGATCTCAAGAGCCTCACCACCATTTGTGGTCCACATGCCAGGCTGCCATACCTAAACCCCAGTGAAAACTGGTCATGTGAGATAATGCAAACTCATGTTGTTGCATGTTTACATGTGGTATCTATTTGATGCATAGTTTACTCATAAAGTGGGAAATTTTTGCATGCTATGGTATGCGCCCCAATGGTAGTCCATGTTTTTAAAGCCAAATCATACAGTTGCATCAGCCCACATAAGTTCTTACTGTGTCCCAATGCAATCGCAGTAATTTGCATGTATTCCTCTGTGGCTATCTGTTAAGAATGTACTCCGAGGATAACTCCGGAACTCTGGAGTTCGAACAGGGCTTTGACTTCACCATATGTGGTGTGCCTCTGTCACAAGTCTGGTTGCCCTGAATTTACAAAGAGTCAGGCAAAGGATCAAAGGGGACCTTGTTGCAAGCAACAGAGGTCAGTGGAGGGGTCAGAGAAGAGCTGTCAAGGCTCAAGCAGAGGGTCAGAGAAGACAGGGAGTGTCTTAGTCGATATTCGAACTGAGGTATCTACAACATGATATGGAGTCTTATATACGGAGGGGGAGCACTGGTATGAGGACTGGTAACTTGGAGCTGGAGGCGGAGTAGTTACAACGAAGCTGTGCTCTAGGGTCGGAGGGGCTATGAAGAGAGACGGGCAGTGTACTAAGTAAGCGAGGAATGGAACATAAGTACAGTAATACAAGATGAGCTAAGTACAGGGTCCAGAGGGTCTAGAGTGCGCGCTCATTGAGAATGCACTGGAGTTCAAGGAAACAGGGCTGGAGTTGGATCTGGAGTTAGGGGTTGTATGGGATATAACACTATCATGCCACTCTGCTTCGGTTCTAATCTGTGCCATTATGCGATCTCATGATATTATTGATTATTTAATCATATGCTGACTAAACCCTACTTTGCACAGCCCAATACCAGCCAGCACATCTATGACATGAGCTACAAGCCATCTGACACCAAAAAAAGGGATGTAGAGCTAATTGGGAACAAGACCTTGTGAGAACTGGATGTGAGAATTTAAATGTGGTACAACAGAACTTGAGAGCGAATGTTTGATGTGTGAATTGAGCAATAAAGAGAGTGGTGAAGCTTGAAGGATCAATGCAATGTAATGCAATATGATATGATTGTGATATGATATGATGCATGCGATATGATGTGGGTGTGGTATATTGATCAGTTTCTAATGCAGTTCACCATAGTAGATATCCTTGTTCCATGTGCCCTAGTAATTCATTAGCACAGTTCTATTGATGCACTCATTACTTACAGTGAGTGCCTTTGCTTTGGCATTGTAAGCCTATAAATGTATTGTCAGTATCAATGTACTGTTTACTGAGCCAGTGGCAAAAATACTTCTCATTGCGAATCATTGAGATGAGTTTTCCAATAGACCTGGAATTCTTCACTTGTTCCCTTTGTATTTATTTGAGTCAGCCAGCACCAGGCACAGAGAGTGCTAGAAGGGATAGTTGGTTCAGTATTACTGTTGAGTGAAAGACTGGACTTACTATCCAGTATGTGATTTGGGTGGTTGCATCTTCCATCTGGGTTTTGTGCTTGCATTGCCTGACTTTGCGACTTCTTCAGCTCTTGCAAGGGGGGGGAGTGCCAGGAGCTTGATCTTGAGGCTGGAACATGACAATATCCCACTATCCCACAATATCAGAGTGTTGAGAAAGCCGATAAGGAAATGATGGCTTACAGTGGATTCACAGTTACCTGGTTTGCTGCTGGTTCATCTACAGCTGTACTCATGGCCTCTTCAGTCTCAGTCTGTGTTTGAATGGGTGCAAGGGAATCTGATGAAGTGAGCGGTGAGTTAGATGTCTCCTTCATGGGTTCTTCCAAAGGCACTGGTAATAAAGCTATAGGCTCTGAGGTGGTGATGTTTGAATTGGGAGCATTACTGGACTGGGTTGAGGGCAGGCTAGATGGTGGTGCTAGGAGTGAGGTGAAAGGTGAGGCGATCACTTCAGGTGACTCTGGGGAAATCCTGTACAGTTCTTCTAGCTCGTCACCCACACCCTCGACACTCGAGGGTGTATCTGAACTGTCAACTATGCCCAATCAGTAATATACTAATAGTACTTGTAAAACGGGGCAAGAAGATATACCTTTGAATTTCTTATCTATCTGCTCAGACTTACCAGCCCCTGCTTTCTGCTTATGACTAGGTCCAGACTCAGTCTTCGTCCTTGCACATCAGCCTACCATTCTCATTGAGGTTTGTTCACACCCAACCAGGGTAGTCCAGAGATGCTAAGTGTTTGAGCTTCTAACCATTCTCAGCAAGGTGAAACGATGGCCAGTTGCACTCCATGTGATCTCTAACAATAGTTTTGGCAGATGCGGATGCTTTACCCCAGGATTTTGGTGTGATTCCTTTGATCGCAAGGTCCCAGAAAACTGTCTTCAGATCCTTTCACAAAGATCTGATTGCTACTCTTGTATGGCTTACTCTGTTCTTATCCTCCAGGAAGGTAACTGAGGCAGTGCCCTCTTTTTTTTGAAAGTCCCTCAGGTGATTTAATGTACCAATTGAAACTGTTGTGAGTCCAAAATCAGATCTTGTTGTTGTTCTGGTATCCTATGCATGAGTCAGCTTTAGGTGTCTTGCCCTCTTTAACTGCTTCTGTAAGTTTGTCAAGGAGCCCTCTAGGGATATGCAATCAGTAGCTTCTCCACAACATGGTTAAGTAAATAAATTACTTACTGGACTGTGTCACGTTCAATGGTGTGCTGAAGCAGCTGCCACTCTAAAATAGTACAGTGCTCTTGGAGAGCCTTTATCTATGGGATCTCGTGTGTATATACATGCTAACCCAATAAAAAAACCTTAGTTATGTATAGATATAGACAAGGAGTGCACCTGGGATGTTCCAAATCCCATATAGTTGGGTTGTTGGGGGAAGACGTGTCGAGCCTGATTATCAGAGGTTCCCATCCCCTTGAAACTGAGTCCAAGCATATCATAGTCCATTATGTTGGGGGGATAATGGAAAATTGGGAGTCAACAAGGGCATGTCTTTGGGACAGGGGAGGATTTCAATGTGGAAAAGACTCCGATGTGAAAATAGCCGACAAGAGATGGGCATGGCCCCACTGCAATTCCATTACTGTAGTAGTAGAGAGGTACTACTTTAGACTATCCCCATCGTTGTCATCCTCTTGATTGAGTGAATAAGGGACACCGAGATCAGCAACATCCAAACCAGGTTTCTCAACCATGCAAAAACAATCCACCATCTCTTCACTGTGTGATGGCAACACAAATTTGCGGGGAATCATAGTGACAACACTCTGAATGGATTTCATGTCAACAATGGTGAGTTGATCAAGAAGAGTTGAGGCAGCAAGTATTTGCGATGATTGCCTGAGAAGTTCGACATCAGGGGACGAGAAAAGCTTGAGTATAGTGACAGTCTGGAACTGCCAGTCCTCTTCATTGTCTGTAGGTATCTGAGCATAGTATTGTACTTCAGTGATATGAAACGATCCTTGAAGGAGAAGCTATCAATAAAAGTCAATTCCAATGAAAACTTGATTTTACAAAAGACTTACTTTGACATTACATGAGATGTGCAATTGCTGTCCCAGATGATCACCTTCTTTCCATAGTGATCAAGCAATTTGACTGTTTGGCAGGTGCAGCTGGGCCCATTTGATAATGTGAGGGACTGCTTGATCTATCCTGGGAAATTGTTGGATCAGTTGGAATAATTCTTGATCAGGGGAGATAGAATGTCTGGTACACTTGTGTCAAGGTCCGCTCCGCTCCGCTGCTAACTCCGACAGGAGAGCGCGAAGGGGGTACTTGGCGGAGGTCGGAGTTGTGAGGCCTTCGGCTTCAGCGACTCAGGTGGAGCGCTGCGCCCTGGCGATCC